>JAOXYF010000003.1:17009313-17027781 GCA_028565775.1 Sternarchorhynchus goeldii
GACACCAGATGACTGCTTGTCTAAAGGTTTCCGTATGACATCACATCTTCTGTTGAAAAGGTCCATGCCAACAGTGAGAATCACATCGAGGTTTCGCACGGTGTGGAGGCGTTTGGCTGCTCCGCTGATTCGCTTTTGTTTATCCCCCTGCCAGATTCCGTCCTGCGGCCCCTGCCTTTGCATCCCGCTCCTGGAGCTGGTGACTGGGTAATTGAATCGGTGGGAGGGCTGTTTGTCTGTGTGAACGTCGCCCTCTTCCCCTCCATGGGGCTCGCCCTGCCGCCAATACTGCGCGGGATTCATCGCGGGATTAAGGTTCCGGATTCGGGACTCTGAACTCGGAATCGGCGTAAGCCCAGGGGCAAAATTCTGAGCGGTTGAGCCTGTTTCCCGCAGACAGGACGGCAGGCGTTTGGGCGAGCGGGATGGAGGTGAACATGGTGCAGTACAAGAGCCCACGAGATGCACGTCATCTCGAGACGCATAGTAACCGCAGTCAAGTGACGTTTCGGGGAATGTGGCAGCTGTAAAGGAGATTTTAGCGTGCGTGCGTGCGTGCGTGTGTCTGGCAGGCGTTGGGGAGGGGAGGTGGGGGGTGGATTACTGGTATCGCTGTTTATTTGTAGCTTGGGGTACTTTCAACCTGGTGCTTATTGCTTGGGCTTTACTGTTGCAGCTGCATCTGCAGAACGGGGGTTGTGTGCTTTTCTAGAGCAGAAGTTCTCTGCCTGCTCCTCCTGCCCTCAGGACTTGTTTATGTACTTTATCAGATGGCATCACAAGCCAAGACCAACAAGTCCTGCAATTATTGATGTCAAGTTTATGTACCCCCACCTCCTCACACAATTGTGGGTTTTGTTGTTGTTTTTATTTTTTTAACCAAGCTGTGCCTGTATCCCTGGGCTGGCCAGCTGTGTGAAAGGCGTGCCAGGCGGCGTGTGGGCGGAGCCGTAGGCCTCCACCCGTGGCGGAGGCAGGAGCAGCGAATGGCGTCACCGGCACGAACGTCTCAGTCTCTGGAGCTGGCGACATTTATGGAAGAGAGAGAGAGAGAGAGAGAACGGCCCCTGCCATCGAACTGCCCCTCTCCCACTCTGCCGCCGAAAGGCCCCTAAACCGCCCCCCCCCCCTTTCCCCCGGCCGCCGAGCCCTGCCGCTGGCCGCGGTGAGCAGCTAGTAAAGACGTGTGAGCACAGCAGGCAGGGCCGCGGGTTGCCATGGCAGGGGTAGGGGCAGCAGGATTGAAGAGCTTTAGGATGGTCTGTGCGCAGGTGTTCATGGCAACAGGAGCTGCCGAGCCTACAGCCTGCGCTGTGAACCTGCGTTGTGAACCCGTTTCACGTGGTTCACTTTCATCAATGTGGAACAAATGGTGTGGTTTGCACTCTCTCCCTCGATGTATTTTCAGCCCTTTACATTCCAATTTAGCACTGATGTCATTTTATTCATGCTGGTCTTCCTCTCCGGCTAGTGTGGTACAGGTGGATTCGTACAGACGGATGTTGGATTCGTTCGGACTCTGAGTGGTATTAACATTCTGCGCTGCCTCGCTGGATCTGTACTGCTGTTCTTTTGCTTCGTCCATCACCTTCTCACCATCTTATCTGCCCTTTTCCCTCACTCATTCTCTCAGCTCTCCATCAGTCTCTTGACAGTTCTCTCTTTCTCGCCCTCATTCTTTCTCTCTCTGTCTGTCATTATCTCTTTCCTCTGCTTTCACTTGCACTTGTTCCACTTTATCTCTGTCTGTCTCTCCCTCCTTCCCCGTGTCCATCTCTCCCACACATAATACCAGTTTGTCGTGGTTAAAGCTGGGGTTTATGTGTACACTTTCTGCTCTGCTGACACGTGTTCATAGGGACTTGCTACAATGCCGTGTGTGTGTGTGTGTGTGCGCGCGCGTGGCTGTTCGAGATTCTGGCACAGAGTTTCTGCTCGATTGTGATCACAGTGCTGGGTAATTAGGGAGTGTGGCTGGGTTAAATGTGCATGTAAACTGTTGCGAGAGAAGAGCTGTGTTGATTGATTAATTGACTGCTGCTGTTAACTGATGGCAGGAAGCAAACGGTACCCTGCTGTTGGTCCCCCCACCCAGCTCCACACCTCCACGTTCATGATAAAACACTGCCCAGGGTTCCAGCACCAGTCACAGCCAACGTAGTGGGAGTCGGCTCTTGATTGTTTATAATTAAATATTAACGTCCTGCAGTTATTTGTTTAATTGCCTTTGGCATCTGCAGCGGCCGTACTCCCAAGCTCTAACGTTAGACACCTCCCACCCCTCCCTCGTACCTCCTCTGTGCTCAGGCATCTCTCTGGAGAAGGTCTTCGACTACAGTGAGTACTGGGAGGTGACCCGCGGCCTGTACGCCCCGTTCGACTGCACGGCCACCATGAAGTCGGGCAACGCCGACGTGTACGAGAACGAGATCCCGGGCGGCCAGTACACCAACCTGCACTTCCAGGCCCACAGCATGGGCCTGGGTAACAAGTTCAAGGAGGTGAAGAAGGCCTATGTGGAGGCCAACAAGCTCCTGGGAGACCTCATCAAAGTGAGTGGCCATTGAGGAGGGGGGTGATTATGAAAAATTTTAATCCTCTCATCGTAGCACCTCTCCCCTTTTGATGTGTTAAGCATGTCAACTGCTTGTATCTGCCGATTAGTCCTGAGAGCGGGCGTGCGTTGTAATTAAATCTCACTGCTTTTCATGTGACTTGTTCATGTTTGCGGGACCCTCACTATAGTGTAATAGGACTTAATTATCGCCTGTTCCCTGACAGTCTCCAGTTCACACGTACATTTGTGAGATTACGAGAGTCCTGGCCCCAAGGCTTTAACATTTAATTGCCCTGTGATTCAGTCCCTCCCTCACGATCTCTCCTGATCACTTACTCCATCATCGCTCTCTTGTTACAGCCCTCTCAGTTGTAATAAAAATAGAAAATGGCCCAAGCCCACTAGTGTAATCCTGTCACTGGTTTCTTTCTCTTGCCCAGAGACATGTCACCCGGGACGCTTATCAGCTCGGCTATGCATGCCTGTCCCCTCCCCTCTCAAATCAATGCCATCTGTGAGCGTTTGGTCTCGCCTTTTCGTTTCCCAGTCCTTAATTAAATGATCAGAGATAGTTGGCGCTCTAGCTGGCCTCCATGCCCATTTCGCCTCCCTGTTGATATTGGCGTTATGATGAGGGTGAACGGGGAGGGCAGGAGGCGTAGTGTTTGTGCTCCAGATGCGGTTTTTCATTACGGCTCCTTGCGCCTGACCCGTTGTCCTCTGGCTTTGTGCTGGTGTGCAGGGGGTGGGGGTGGGGTTACGGTGGCGAGAGTGTAATCTGCTAACGGAGCTCTGCCTGCTCTGATCTGTCATCCCTTGGGCAGCCTGCAGGGGGAGCCGTCTGCCGTCGGCCCTCCACTAGAAGGCGCTGTTGAGTAACAGCCCATGACTCCCTCCCTCTGCTCTCCAGGTCACTCCCTCATCGAAGATCGTGGGTGACCTGGCACAGTTTATGGTGCAGAACTCTCTGACTCGCGCCGAGGTGGAGGAGCGGGCCGACGAGCTCTCCTTCCCGCTCTCCGTGGTGGAGTTCCTGCAGGGTCACGTCGGCATCCCTCACGGAGGCTTCCCTGAGCCCTTCAGGTCCAAGGTGAGACCCTATGACCACACCACACTGAGCTCCCAGTCAAGTGCAGTTGTAAAGACTGAACTGCGCTGAAGCTGACCTGGAAGTTCTTTTTAAACTTTCTTTTAACCCTGAGGTGGACTGAGAAGTGAGAAAATAAAACCCATTTATTTGCACTGGGTTGTACTGTGAAAAATGGAGAAATATGGTACTGGATGGGGGGGGGGAACCTGTTGTAGAGAATGAATGAGACAGGGAATAATTCTGCTCAAATCTCCATCCTTTTCTGCAGGTCTTGGTCTGAATTATATTCTCTTTAAGTAAATAAAGTTTGTTAAATTTCTATCTCTTTTTCTCACTTCCCTTCTCTCTCTCTCATTCGCACATTCTCCTTTCTCTCACTCGTGGTAAAATTGTTTTGTTTAGCGCTTTCTCCTCCCTTCTCATCTCTGTCCCCAGTGTGCAGTCACGTTGTCTTGTGCTTGTCAGCAAGAAGTGTGGAAAAAAAGCACATCTTCCCCAATTGCCATGTGTGCCACAATTACCCAGCAGCCTCTCCTGCACAAGATCAATTGTTTCCCCAGCAAATTTGCGTCTCTCATCACCAGTGAACAATGCCCGTGTTTCAGTAGCTTTGTGCATGGACTTCACTGTTGCTTGGCTAATTTATTTCACACATTAGTTGAAAATAAATAGGCCCATCTGCCTAGCATACTCCGCCGTTAACCAACTCGTTCCATGGCATCGGCCTTATCCCCCCCCCCCCCCCCCATCTGTCTTAAATGTTGTAACATTAGCACTGTTCATCTCTTGTGCCAGTGTTGTGCAAATGAAGTGGTTTTTTTTAGCCTGTGGTGTATTTCAGGCCATTTTCTTCACCAAAGGAACGTGTGAAACCCACATCAAATATTTACTTTGTTTCGAGTTGTAAACTCAGCGTGTCCTCGAGGACGGCCGTCCCGCTGACTCGCCCAGCCCCACAAACACATGAATCAGGGTGGGAAGATTAGCCCAGTGCCAGCTAACCATCAGGTCCATATTCGCAGGTTTAGTGTGAGGCTGCGGGCTTCCACTCTGATCACCCCTGCATAAAAAAAGGGGCTTTAGTCTGTATTACAGAATGACGAGAGCGCATTTCGTTGCTGCTGCGTGTAGGATCTCCGGACGCGTTTGATGGGGGCTGTGTTTGGTGCAGGTCTTGAAGGGTCTTCCTCGCATAGAGGGTCGTCCTGGTGCCTCGCTGCCTCCCATGGACTTCCAAACCTTAGAGAAGCAGCTGTGCCAGACGCATGGAGATGACATCACTCCAGAGGACGTGATGTCAGCAGCCATGTACCCTAAGGTGTTCCAGGAGTTTAAGGAGTTCACCACTACCTTTGGGCCCGTCGACTGCCTGAACACCCGCCTCTTCCTGGACGGTCCAAAAATCGCTGAAGAATTTGAGGTGAATGTTCTCTCACTGCTGATGTTTTACTGCCAGTAAACTGAAATCAATTTTCAATGAAATCTACTTAAATCTGCTTTACATTTTAACAAAATAACTCCTCTAACTTCTTAGTCCTAACGTCAAAACCTTTTTTTGTCCTTTGTCTGCCAGGTGGAACTTGAGAGAGGGAAGACGCTACACATCAAAGCTCTGGCTCTGGGTGACTTGAACAAGGCTGGTCAGAGAGAGGTCTTCTTTGAACTCAACGGTCAGCTGAGATCTGTCCTGGTCAAAGACACCGTAGCAATGAAAGTAAGTCTGGTTCAGCCATGAACAATTATGTTGGAAAAACCACAGTGACTGAGTTGGGAGTTGAATTAATCATTTAACTAGCTCATGTGAAGTCAAGGTTGTTTCTAACTTCTGTTCTGACCAAGAGGTAGAATGGGACACATTTACAGAGTAACACTTCTCTCATATGTCTGGTCCTTTTGTTTGTTTCCTGTTCTGTTCATGCCTATACTGCTTTTCTCTTTCTCCCCACCGCCAACCACTGTGTGCTCCTAAAGGAGATGCACTTCCACCCGAAGGCTCTGAAAGACGTGCGAGGCCAGGTGGGGGCACCCATGCCAGGAAAGGTGGTGGAGGTGAGAGTGAAGCAAGGCCAGAAGGTGGAGAAGGGCCAGCCGCTGTGTGTGCTCAGTGCCATGAAGATGGAGACGGTGGTGAACTCGCCGCTGTCCGGCACTGTGGCCAAAGTGTACGTGAACGTAGACAACAGTCTGGAGGGCGACGATCTGATTCTGGAGATCACAGAGTAGAAGGGAGTGACCTGTGCAATGACCAGCAACAGCCTGGGAACTTCCACACCTTAATGAATCATGAGTGGCAACGAACCCTGGATCGGCACTATTCACATGCACAGAAATGCACACACGCACAGGAATACACCGACAAAGATGCACAAAATACATACGCAAATTAAAGCGCACACAAAAAAAGCACATAAAAATGAAATGTCTTAAACAATCTGAAACTAGTTAGTGCCTAATGTGTCTGGAAATTGTTGTTTGTGCAGTGTGTGTGTGTTTGTGTGTGACTTTGCTTTTATTCATTGCATTCATTTGTCATTTGCGATGATGATCGCTATGATTAATCGTCCAGGACTGGAAACTACTGCTACATTAATGCTGAGTGAGTCCTGATATTGTTGGTCAGTCTTGTAACTAGAAATATAAATGTAGTGCTAAAAAGATTCATAATAATGAAACAAGCAATAAATGAACAGTGTGTGTAATTACATTTAGGTTTTTGCACTACGAGAATATTAGAGTATAACCTTGTTCGTTAACTTTAGCATTATTTAGCATAGGTTTTCCATGAGATCTTAACTAGGACAGTAGTGACGGATCGTATTCGAAGCACCCAGGTAACCCTTTTCTCCTTTGCACTTCCTCTCTCCTCTGCTTCCTTTTGAGTAGGTCTTTTAAGGTAAACAGTTTACAGTTTGCTCACCAAGTTTCTTTGAGAACAGCTGTTGTCGCCCTGTAGTGGAGAGTTCAAGCTGCAGGCTGGTTAGTGTGGGTCTCAGACAGAGCTAGTGAGTAGGCTACCACATCACCAGGGCAATCCTGCCTGGAAGCAGATGTGCGTTGCGGTTCGTGGAGCTGTATGCGTTCTGCGGTTTTTTTTGTTTTTTGTTTTCCCTCTCCTCCTTCACACGCCAGAACCACAACACTGGAGGTTTCTTATGTGAAGTGTTATCTTTTGCAGCTGGGAATCTAATGTATGTGGTTTGCAGGCTATTAAGAGCACTCGACACTGAGCGTACCCCACACTCAAATGCCTCCCGGTCTGTAATCCATTAGGCGGCATGCAGAGGGCCTCAGCTTTGAGGCCTCGTTAATTTGGGAACTAACTGATTTAACAAGGGCTTTCATCTTTTAACTTCTTATCATTTACGTGTACAAATGGAGATTGAAACCAAGGCCTGGTGTAAACCCTGTAACTTCAGCCCAAAGCACTCGTAGCACTTCCTGCACCTAGAATACGAGTGAAGATGTTTGTACCAGTGTCGCAGCAGACATTCCTCACTAACTTACAATGCTGTGCTCTTGTTGCAAACCCACTGAACCATGTTTGTTCATTTTGTTGACATGGTAACTGCATTAAGCCTTGTTTACATCTTGTGTTGATAGCTACGTTCCACATATTTAATCATAATATGCACCGGGGGATTGCAGGCATAGGAGAAAAGCTTCTTTTATACTTTTTGTTCAGCAACTGTGAGATGTGGAAGGAAGTCTCAAAAGCTCTAAAGGGCCTCTCAATGTTATCACTTGTGGCTATAGTCACATCTGTTGGGTCTTATAGTGTCATTCATTCATATATTTGATTCAAGCTTTTGAGTTGAATGGGGCCAGACTTTGTAAATGCAGGCAGTAGAAATTCACCAGCATCTTAAATTGTTTCCTACGTGATGTATCAAACATGATGGATTCAGCTTCATGAACTGGATGGAGCTGAAATCTGTTTTGCTAGATCTGAGGCAGCTTTTGCATCGATAATTGGGAAGGAAGTGTAACTAATCTTACAGGCTTGCTGGCAATGATGTATTTCATAGTGTTATCTAACCATTGCATTTCTGTGAAGTTATTTTCTCTCTCTGTATGTTTTGATAACCAGAATTGTAAGAGTTATGCAGATACTAATTCATTGTGAACTGTTCTTTGATCATTGGGGAGGGGGGGGAAATAAAAGGAAGATGAAAGACTCGTTGCTCAGTTCTTGTCATTTCAAATGTTAGGAGTGAGTTCCTCTGCATATGAGTCAAACATGGTATCAGTGCCATAACAATAAGATGACTTTCTTTCAAAAATGTTTCCCCATAATGATTAGATATGGGTGTTTGAATCAATGTGGTGGGATTTATACAAAGTAAAAAGACAATGGTTAAAAATAACCTCATGAGCAATGTTGTGATTTTGTGAGTCAGAAGTTGCACTGTGTGGGTTTTATCAAAGACTGAAGTGATCAGTGGCCTCTGTGATCCTGTTGTCTCTAATTACTGAAGCCTATGGCAACGCTCTAAAAACACAGGCCCTATTGATCAGCTGTCAACTTGCTGTTCCTCCTTAACTATGGAAGACCGTCTGTGTGACACGGAGGTAGTTAGAAAGCAAGGAATGATGACTGGTTTTGAAATGGCTACTTTTCTGCTTACTTCTTAAAGATGTAGATTATCACTGTGGGAAATTATTACAATGGATGTTGTTCACCATCTATTTTCTGAGAGGAAGCAAGGGGTGTAGTTGGAGCTGACTGATGGCTCCATCTGTTGTTTGGTACCTGTGGGTGTTTCTCTCCTGTGGCTCTCTTGAACTGAGGCATGTTTGATGAGCACAAATACAGGGGGAGGGGGGTTAGATAGAGGAAGAATGACTCGATAGAAAAAGGATGTGAAATCTTCCATTTACAGATGGGCTCATAAGGTGTGGGGTTTTTTTTTTTGGGGGGGGGGATGTGTGTCATGTTTACATGTGAAGTTACCCTTTGTGGGACATAATTCTTGGGGTAATTCTTGCAACCCTTAAGGAAGAAACTGGTTTCCTCTCTTGCATCAGCTGGTTTGTCAGTTGCTTAATCATCAGCAGACAAGTTTCTCCCATGAACTTCTTGTTGCACGTCCCACAATCCTACCCTGCCATCTCTCGCTTATCTTTTAACTCTCTCTCTCTCTCTCCCATTTCATCCTCCTTCCCTTTTCTAGTTGTTGCCTCTATCCTTCCTCCCTTTCTGTGGCTCCGCCCATGTGTGCCTTGTGTCTCTGTAACCTGGCATGCTGCCAGTCACATTCACTGTCCCTTCAAGTTGGCACGAACTCCTTAAAACACTTCATGTATTCATGAAAGCTTCAGCACCTGTAGGTACAATGATGAATTGGATATGAATATTCAACGTCTAACCCTGCCACTCCGTTATGCCCCAATGCCATTTGTTTAAATATTCATGACCTCTGAGTAAGCCAAAGCAATTCTTCTAGTCTTGTGTGCTCTGGCTGCACATCACGCCTGCTTAAATCAATGAGTTTAAACAAAGCCACGATCAATACTAGCATGGTATACAGAATTTCTTTTATCCAGAAATCCTCCTAAAATCTCCTTTTCCGTTCCTTTTCTTGCTGTCTATCTTTTTTTCATTCTTTGAGCCTCCTGGATTTCTTTGATGGAATTATTTGAAAGTCTGCACTGTGCTCTCCTGTTAAAGCTCCTCCTCTACCTGTCTGACTGCCGGCCTCCCAGTGACACTTGGACCCGTCGGTCTGTCTCCCACCATCTCTACCCCTGTCTGACTGCTCATCTGTCCATCTGCCCTTCCATCTCAGCATCTCATTCTGAACAGCACACTCTGAGGTGCGGGTGCAAGCAAAAGATGAGAGGGGGAGAAACTGAAAGAGCGTATGTGAGGGACCCTGCATGCTGATGATACTCTTCTCTCTCTCGCCCTCAGGGGGCAGCCAGCTGCAGCGTTCACTCAGCCATGGGTGCACCGGCAACCGGACAGACCCGCTGGTGGCGGGAGGGGAACAGGCTGTGCGGGGGAGCATCGTGTCGCTAGCAGCCCTGCTTCCCTGCCGTGTCCTACACGCCCAACCGGCACCTCGACCTCAGCCAGGCGCACGACTTGTTTTCGTTCTGTGCTTGACTGGTGGGCGGCTGTGATCAGTGGGCCAGAGGGTGGGGCGGGTGCAGCAGCCTCTGTGCTGTACTGGCCTTTGAGCACAGCAGGGACCCTGCAGAGCTCCTGTAGGAGGGCAGGAGATGCTGCTCCTGCTGAATTGAAGGCAAATGCCTAATTTTCTTCGCTTGTGTGCCTTGAGTATGTATTTATTTGCTTAATTCTCCCAGCGAGCATGTGGTGGCCAATTTGGGCACTTTGTTTTTACATTTTCATACATAGTCAGAACTGGTGATGAACAAGATCACAATTTTGTGCATTAATGCTTGCCCTGGGAAGGCGCCCAAAAGGGCTGGGTGTCCCTGCCGCAGACACATTTGATTGCACTGCTCCCCGAGGTCCAATATGTTCCGCTTTAGAGATATGCTGTTCGGCGGTTTCACAGCAACGGGACTCTTGACTTTTCTGTACACGCTGCCGTTTTCTGAAAGTTTGACGTCAACAAGTCAGGGGCAGGACAGCATTTTTGCTGTAGTGACATTGTCAGTGTAATTGTTCATCGTTGCTTTCAGTCAGTCAAGCAGTCCAGCTCCATTTGCAGTTAATTGTGCAAATCCCTTCTGTATATACCATGTAATACAGCGAAATATTTCCTGCCTAGAAGAACTCTCATCATTAAGATTCACAGCATGCCACACCACAACACTTAATTAGTCGTTTGCCACAAGATCTGCTGGAGTGCCATTAGGGTCATCTTTCCAGACCTGCTCTTGTAGCTGAAATGTTTGGAAATAAGTATTACAGAATAATACATCATAATCACAGGATACAACAGCCCAATTCTGACAAGGACTAAATTACAACATTGTTAACATCGTTATAATGCTAATGAGAATGATGCTAACATCATTATAATGCTAATGAACTTAATAAAATGCTCATGTACATGAAAGCTAATAAATTTACTACTATGCTTATTTTGGTCAAATAGCATTCAAGAACAAACCGTTGTTCTGGGGTGCCTATTAGATTTAAAGGATAAGTTTTCAGGCCTAGGTTGGGTAGCTATGCATGATTAAGGATGCCCGCCTGGAAAGGAGACAGGCTTTGTGCGACTGTCCCCTTACCACTCTCTTGCTTATTCTCATTCCTCGTAAGAGTGGCTGTGAGCCTAGATCCTGGAACACCTGCCCATCACTGAGAGCTGCCTCATATGAAACACTCAAGCAAATCTTCCATGGTAAAACTACATTTACCATCAAAAAAGCAATGTCTGTTTGGCACAAGATACGTAATGCATGCATGCTTCAGCCTAGCTTGCAATATACACTGGAGAATGTATGAACACTACATTATTTCTGAAAAAAAAAAAATCAAATCTACATTGATCAACATTTGAAAGATTTGTTGTAAGGGGTACACCATGCCACTAGAACAGTTTTACAAAGTAACCAAAGTACATCAACATAAAACCTTTATTTTGCAAAAAACATGATCATAATTAGAGAACAGCAATGACTGTAGCACAGAAAGATTACACCTACATTTTCTGAAGGTTACAACAGTCAGTAATCATTTGCTTTGAATGACTTCAGCACATCTGCAGCCACAGGACATCACTAGGACTCTCACACCGCTCTGGTGCGATTTTGGTCCACTCTTCTTTTGGTTGTGGGTTTCTTGGCCATAACTTTGTCACCAAGGATTTTCCAGAGGTTTTCTATTGGGTTTAGATCAGGACTCCGGGCTGGCCATTTCATTGTTTCAATGTTTTCAGTTTCAAGGAACTGTTTTACCCATTTTGCTGTGAGACGGGGGGCATTGTCCTGCATGAAAATTGCTGGCTGAGTGATGAACACAAGGAAAGGACTGCGTGTTGTTGAAGGTTCTGATACTCACTTGCATTCACTCTTCCATGTAGCTGTATGAGAGGTCCAACTCCTGTTGACGAAAAACATTCCCCAAACCATGACACTTCCTCCTCCACCTTTCACTGACTTCTTTACACACTCTGGGTTCAGTCTTTCCCCAGTTTGTCAACAAACATAATGTTTCCCATCAGACCCAAATAAATAAAACTTGCTTTCATCACTAAAATGAACTCTGGACCACTTCTCCTCTGTCCACACAACATGCTCCTCATCAAAGGAGAGTGTAGCTTTTTGATTCTTTCTGCTAATGAGAGGTTTGGTCACTGCAGAGTGGGCTTTCAGTCCAAATGCTCTTAAAAGTCGAGACACTGTATAACAAGACAGATCCTTACCCTGTTCAGTGCTGAACTGGTGAGCGATTCCAGCTGCAGTGTTGAACAGATTACCCATGGAGATTCTCCGCATTATCCTGTCCTCTCTTGCATTTGTCTTTTATGGGTGACCAGCCTGCTTGGGGCACTTGAATGAGTTTGTGATGTTGTAAAAATACAATAGAAATCACTTGGAACAACCAACTTCTCTTACTATGGCTGATAGGATCACCCCTTTAGTCTTCATCTGGACAACCTGCTGTCTGAGGTTTTCAGTCACTTTGAAACAACTCACCATTTTTGCAAAGTCAGTAAAAACTGGAAAGTTAAATGGGGTTTGTCAGCTAATTAAGGAAATTAGCACCAGGTGCCAGGTTAACACTAGTAACTTTCAGGTATCTTGTTCTCTAATTTCGATCTCCAGTGTATGTATCTTGTCTGCCATGTCCTTTTAAAAGTCGTAGACAACATATACAATTTTAGAGAATTTCTTATTTCTTACTCACTTAAATAAGCAACAGTTCCGGGGGAGTGGGAGGGGGGCGACTTTAGTCACACATTAGCTTGTATGACTCATGAAATTTATATGAGAAACGTCCTGTCAGAGGCGAATGAAGTGATGGGAGCTGAATAGATTTTTCAAATGGTTTAATAATAACGAGAATTTTAAATATTCTCACTTACGTGTAAAATATGGGAAAAAATTAACACGTCTGTCCTTATTTTTCATTCAATTTACTGTTGCCCATAAAATGCACAAAAGCTACGAACAAAGAGCGAGCCGAAGAAATGATTAATGCAACAGCGCCTCCAGTTGAAAATTAGCGACACTAACCGAGTTCTTTGAAGCCATGCCGCAATAAGCATGGAAAACATACAAGGAAGAGGATTCGTTAAAAGCGCGTCATAATAAAAGCTCGTAATTGGAAGTTTTTAAAAATATTTTTTTCCTTTTTAAGATATAACGATATGCCCAATTAACCTAATTATATAACATTTCACTGAACGTTTCTAGCCTTTGCCCAGCACATTCAACACGTTCGTGCATGTTTCATTTAATTAAAGTACCAAAAGGCTTTGCGTAAACGTTGCTGTCTTCACACGTGTGCATGCTACACTTCCCCTTAAAAAATCACTAGCCAACTAAGAAACCTGTGCAGCTCATTCCAATTGAAGGTAATGTATTTCATTGAAAATAACCGTAATCGGCAAAAGCAGCAAAGCACTGAGGAAAATCAGTCTGTGATTTAAAACCTGTAAACTGACTAAATTAATATGGCTACTTTGCTTCGTAGCCAACCTAGGTTTTGCTGTCTCAGCATATCGCATACGAGAGTTTTGTCGTCTATTAGCCCTTTATAATCGGCTATCTATCCAAAATGTAGCTAGGTTAGATCAATTAACATATAACTATATTCTGCTTTGACCAGGTACCAACGCAGAAGTGCATGTAGGAATGATGGATAAGCCTCACACAACCAGCTAGCTCATGGCTGTATTGGGCATCGTTTGCAAGAAATAAACCATTTGCAGTTTTTTAAATTATAACTTGATTGCAGCTGATGGTTATGTTACATGTTTTGATATTAGATGATTTAAGTATTGGTATAGCTTGCAAGACCGTTCATGATCTTATTAGACCGTGCAAGACCTTATTAAGTCTTGGCTCGCAAGCTCTAGCTAGCTAACTTAGCTTAAGGTAACGTGTACTAAACCATCGATAGGGCATAGTTTGCGCATGCTCAATATTTCTCTGTTGGAAATGAATATGGATTTTTGGATTAAAAATGGATTTATCATATAAGAAGGACGACGGTTAAACTATGTAACTGATTCTATAAAATATTTTAATGCCATTGTGAATAACATGTTGAATTTAATAGTTGCTGCAACTGTCTATGATCTGTTCCAACAGTTTTTCATCACCATATTGTGAAAACGATATTCAGTATTGTCTTTCTGTCTTATTTACAGATGAGACTATATTTGCTACTAGCTGTGACCCTAATGTCGCTCCTCACAGAGGTTGTACGTGCAGCTGATAAGAAAAAGCTCCAAATAGGGATAAAGAAAAGAGTGGACAATTGTCCTATCAAGTCTCGAAAGGGGGATGTGCTGAACATGCATTACACCGTAAGTGTCCAGTGTAGTAGGTGAAACTGCCTTTTGCCCTCTTTCTTGACTGAATTTTTTCCCCTTTATTTGTCATAAGGGAAAGCTGGAGGATGGCACGGAATTTGACAGCAGCATTCCAAGGAATCAACCTTTTACCTTTACACTGGGGACTGGACAGGTCATTAAGGGTTGGGACCAGGGTCTGCTAGGGTGAGTTTGACTTTAGCATTGCTTGATGCCAAAAAGTTACATTGTGTGGTTAATCCTGCTTAGGTTTCTCTCATTTTGGCTGGGTTTCAGGACGGCAGGTGCCAAAACAATGTTGAGTTTGGTGACTCAAGAAGCTTTTTTTTTTTTTTTTAGATGTGTGTGTGAACTATGTTTTTTGTTTTCAGAATGTGTGAGGGGGAGAAGAGGAAGCTTGTCATCCCTTCAGAACTTGGTGAGTACAGTACAACTCATCCTGGTAGCATTTTCTTAGTAAATGTGAAAATTGCTATTAAATCCAAATGTACAGTACAAATCATTAGAATGCATAAATGTGTGATGTTACAGTTAATGTTAGTATTTGAGTTTTAAATGTAATCTGTACAGAGGTTGGTAACAAAGAACCAGGAAGAGCTAATTGATCACATTTTAATCTTGCTTTACGTCCACTGTGTGTGTGTGTGTGTGTATGTATGTGTAATATATATATCAAATATATATATATATATTTCAAAGTAGTGCTTGGAATTTTGACAGATGATATATGCTATGAGTGGCGAGTGAAAAAATAATTTCCTCAACATTAGTTTTGAATGCACTTGTTTGTTCATTCAAGAAATGTAGCTGCTGAACAGGTTAAGCGAATTACACTTCATCTGTTCATGGAATGTTTGATCAATTATTTGAGTATTTGCTCAACAACTACTGGATTTTTCCTAACCATCACTAGTTTACTGCTACCTGTTACATGGTAACAGTAGCTTAACTACATGGAAGCCAAATCCATAATTGATGCTGCTTCCTTTGCTCGTTACAAATAGGAATCAAAAGATGCTGTCCAACAGTTAGTTCTGCCCATCAGGTTTAGTCTCTGTGGCGGTCAGGCAGGCATCTGCGAGTGACCTTCATCTAACTGAAAAGCAACTGCATAATATAATGGATAAAAATGTGCTTTGTGTTCAATATCAAAATGGAGTGTGGCATTTACTAACGCTGCTCACTCAGTCGATAAAATTACAAGCCTGATTTAAAATGCAAAGCAGGTGAATAGCTGTGTTACTATGTTACTGATGGTTTCAACCATCAGCAGTGTGAGATGTTGATCCTCTTGTGTAGGATTTTTCATACACTTGAGTATATCCTACTACTTACAGGTACATTTGTTATGAATTTCAGGTTATGGTGATAGAGGGGCGCCACCCAAAATTCCAGGTATGGAGTGCAGAAGTATAGTCATCGTGCAGCTGTTTCTTCCTTTTAGCTGAGACAAATGCTTTTGTTTTTCTGTAACTATTGGTTGTAGTTGGCTTGTAATCACATCTATCCTCTGTATAATCACAAACACAATGTGTGTAAGCCAGAAATGACCATTTGGTAGCTGTTTATTTGGGTATCATGAAACAATGACTAAGGCTACTCAAGAGCATATCAGGGTTAATGCAACAGTCAGAATGTCTGTCTTGCTCCATAGCCATAATGCATTGAGCAATTTTTTTTTCCCCTTGTCCTCTAGGTGGCGCCACACTCATATTTGAAGTAGAACTGCTGAGCATAGAAAGAAGATCCGATTTATAACGACACATCTAGCCTGTAGTTCTTTACCTGTTAGTACTGGTAAGGTGCAAGAGCAGTGGTTTTCTCTAAACTGTACAAGTACTGAAGCTGGTAGATTCACTGTTCTAGAAACTGCCCGGGGGGGGTCGGGGGGGGGGTGAAGGGAAGATCAAGACAAAACACCTACCTACAAGCATGTACTTGTAAAATTGATTTAGAAAAACTCTACCGAGTAACAAACATCACCTCAGACTCAACACATTTAGCACCAATCTTTATTTTCTTAAGAACCTTACTACACACACTTGGTTGTAAGAGTGCATACAGTACAGTATTTCATTCCAGCCAAACAGGGATTGTTTCATTTCGAGTTGTTGAGCTGAATAAAAGTTATATACAAAAAAATGTCTGGTGGTTGAAACTTGATTAGTCATAGAGCTAGGCTTATACCCCACACGGGTGGCACAGTCACATCTGGCGCCTACATTGCCTTTTTCAAAATGCATCATAGCCTTCGAACTACACACACAAAGATGTTTAAAAACGAACAAAAAAACCTAATAAAATTGGCAAGTTCACTCCCAAGGTATTGCTACAGTTTAGATATTGGGTTGATGATTTAGGTAAAGTACTCCTTTCAGTGAGCAGATTAGTTATGAAACCTAAAGCACTAAGCACACATGTTCAGTCCTAACCTAAAAGTCTACCGAATGAAAATTGTTCAAAAGATGCACATTCCGCTACGTTCCTCTTCCCTCCATAATTTCACATCAAAATACACCATAACCTAAGACACTCAAGTTAAAACAACATCTTCATCTCTATAGCTGCCTTAGCCCATTTTGAAACAAGTTTTACTTGTTCTTGGAAAGGAAAAAAAAAAAAAGAAAGACATTAAGCAAAAACTACATGGACTTTTTTTTTTGTTTCGTTTTTTCTCCCCTACTTGTTTTCTACTCGATTACAAATTCACCAAGTCATATGCTGTGGCACTTAGTGTTAAGTATAGAGAGCTAAATAACACTAACCATTCCACATTTCCTCTCCCTTACAGTACCACTACCACACACTACTTTAATATATTGAGGAAACAGTACTGAAACAAAGTAAGACCATTGGGGTGGTTGACCTGCAGCTGAGATAGGCTTGGCTGATCTCCTTGCTCATCTCTTGTTTGACAGACACTGCGGTGTAGTTGTTCGGTCTGTGTGCCCGCCTCCACCCCTCAGGGCTGGAGTAACAGGGTTGACACGGGGTGGGGATGGGGGTGTGGGGGTGCTGGTGGAGTTCAGGGGGTGAGGTCACCCTTTTTCTGTGGGGTGCTGAGCTTCTGCATGCCTCTCACCTTCTCCAACAGCGCAGCCACAAAGTCCTGAAGGAAGTCAACAAGAGATAGACACAGGAAATAAACACCAGACCTCTTGAACCAGGATTTGATGCCACAGTGCAACATTTTGCATTAAATGCACCTAATTCAACTCAATCAATTACCATGTTAGTAGGAGTGAGCAATCACTAATCTCTGCTGGACTCAAGCCCTCCAGGACCAGACTCCAACACTCCTTATTTAGGCACTTTTAAGAGTAGGTTTATTTTTATCTTAATGCATTTTCTTATTTCTGTTCCATAAATCTTGTTTTTAAAAAAGTATCTAAAATAAAGCTTACTATTTTTATGAATAAAATCAAGTTGACCCAACACCCATAGGCATAATTATTTTAAATATGGACTTACATCATTAGGTTTGTAACAGTCAACAAGCAGCATCTGGAAGACAAAGACAAATGACCAACACAAACATGTGTTTGTATTACATAATGACATTTTACTGGTTTGCTACAAAGAAAAATAGTCCAGTTTGAGGGTTCCTCATTTTAGCAGGCGGTACCTGGGCAGGTCTGTCCTACTGTTTATAGTAAACAGGATTGGACCGATTTTTGCTTTAAATATTCAATTCTAAAGACTGGTTCATTTACACAACATCCAATGGTTTGGAATATTTTGAAATATTTGTAGCTTGGGTTGGCAGTTTAACTGTTGGTTTGAGCGCCGAGCTTGGCAACTTGATTCGTCACCAATCGAGGAGACATCAGTGCGTTGGATTGTGCTGATCTGTCCGAATGTTTGACTGATTAAGTGTTCCTTGAGAGAGAAAAAAAAAGTAACCTCTAATTAGCCAATTGGAGGCACAGATATGTGGTTCACAACATAGCAAAATCTTCTCAGCCAATCAGTTTATAGACAGTATAGTCTCAGTACATTTCTCAAGGAACATTTAGGCAAACATTCGGACAGATCAACACAATCCAACACGCACTGATGTCTCCTCGATTGGTGACGAAACGTTTGCAATCCAATGGTTCTTTAACAAATGACATTTGCTGATAGTTTCTCTAAAATTATCAGTTTGGTAACCTAAATAGAAACAGCAAAGTCATACAAATACAATCTGAGAGGCATGAACCTTCACTCTGATGGCTCTTTCTACATCATTGGGTAGATCCAGCAATTCATCCACATCAATCTCCAGCTCAGGGACTTCATCTTCCTGGAAAACACACACACACACACACACACACACACACACACACACACACACACACACACACACACACACACACACA
>JAOXYF010000003.1:17027881-17067101 GCA_028565775.1 Sternarchorhynchus goeldii
CACACACACACACACACACACACACACACACACACACACACACACACACACACACACACACACACACACACAAGGCATTAATTGGAGCAAGGATTTCATGTGGAAGGGATTGGAGCTGTAGAACACACAATGCCACTAGGACATGAACATTTGCCAGATAATAATATAGTATCTTTCATTGTGACTATGCTACACATTTTGGTGGTCTGTCCAACAGTGAACCATATTCCATTCCACTTTTGCTTGTCTGGCTGGAAGTCTCTCTGTATTAGTCATTACTGTTTGCTCATGTATTATCTTCATCATCTGACGAAAAGCACATTGGCACATGCTGGTGGAGCAAACTAGACTCATGCTATTGTTTTCACATCCGTAAATAAGGGGATTCTACAGCTCATATCCATGACTTCCTCTCTCTGATCCTCCACAAAACAGGATGGGCTGAACCCCCAAGCGTGCAAGAATGTGTGAGACGATAACCCTCACTCATTTTCTACCAACACACAAAGGACACAATGGGTTCAGTGCTTTCCCTCCTTTGTGCAGCTCCTTCTTACATTTACTAATAGCAGCCCAATGCTCTCTTCAGCACCGTGGCTTGTAGCAGCCAATGGGAACCAGTCAAGCATGGTGCCACAGCCACTGATCCAGTCCGTGTAACCGATGCAACCATTCATTCACCATTTCCGACATGTCTGCCTTTCACTCTCTCTCGAATCCGTGCGAGCTTTCCAATCTGTGCCACTTCCTCCCTCCATTTCAGTCTCACAGCTTTCAAGGACAGCTGTCATTGTACCCGACTTTAGATCAGCTCTGCTATCCATCTCACACCAAAACACGCAGGCAGCTCTCCTGCTGCAATGCCCGGGTACCTTCCGGTGCAATGCACAAAGGCAGAGCCATTGTTTCAGGTTGTGGCATACTTTACACGAGAGAGAGAGGGTGTGTGGGCGAATGCAATCACTGAGCAAGCAGAAATGTGGCAGTATGGGAGCAGGTCTGAGTGAGCAAAGAATTCACACTGACCCACAATGCTCTGCGGCACCTCCTGCATGAGCCGGTCGGATCTTCCACCACAGCTCAGCACAGAGATGCTGCCATCTGCACTTCCGTTATTCCTTTGTGTGGGCGAAAGGCTGCCTTTAGCTCTCCCGATCGATAATTATTTATGGGACCAGAGTCAGAAGGATGCTCACCTTCATTCTTCTGGCACAATTTTATTATAGCACAGTGTAAGGAAAGGGGGAGAATCTTAAGACGTTACAGAAGCTAAAAGAAGCAGTACCTTTACTAAAACAGCTACAAATTATATGGATTACTTGCTGGATGGTGCATACAGCTGAAAGCTTAGCTACATCTTTATTTTTAAAGCCTTTTAATTTGCTGGACCATAAAAAGAACATGAGTCATACAGCACGCTAGGGAGGAGGAACGAGTGCAGGCGCTGGGACTTCCATCTATTAGCTTACTGTGGTCTTCTCAAAGCAGGATTTGTCTAAAATCTTAATGAATTCTTTTCTTTGTCTTGTAGAATGGGGGGAGAAAAAAAAAAATCACAGCAAATTCTACATTCTGAGTTGTGTCCTTTGTCTTTGTACATGGTTCTCATTTGTTATACAGGCTAAAATTAGCGGGCTACAATTGAGTCTGATTTGAAGGTTGCAGTGATGTAGCATGTGCATTCAAAGTCAAACTAGCATGATAAATATTTCTGGGACAATTCCATAAGCATGTCTGTGAGAGCCCATTTACAGTAATTAACTGCTGAATTATCCCAAGATTTTACTGGTTAATAAAACCACATGTGTAAATGAGTTTAGGCATAATTTCAAAATGTAGTACAAAGTCACCTGATGAATAGATGGATTAAAACATTATGAATATAAGCAATATGTATGGCCTAAACCCCTTGATAGTTTCTCAAAGGCAGCATCTCTGGTACTCACCTGTGACAGGTATCCAGAAGAAATGACTTAAAACAACACCAAGACAAAGGCCTATGCTTCATACGCTGGCAAAACCCAGTTCTAAACTCAAAAGTGCATTCGGTACAAAGGCTCTATGCACACAGTTCTTAGACAATAATCTGGGTCAGAGTTACCGGAACTAGAGTTTCACTAACTACAACAGATTTTGTATGTCTGATCAGATGACATCATCTCATAGGCTAAAGGGGATCTCTTAAATCCCCGATGGCAAGCATATAATGCTAATGCAAGCTACCAATGGGATGTACAGCTGCGTTAACATTACGCGACAAATTAACATTTAATGGCTATTAACCTCAGTGTGAATTTCAACAGTGTGAATTACACAGTGTGCGACAAAACAAGAATAGAAGAGTTGCCCCCAATTATGTGAAATGTGATTTGAATTTTGATAGTTAAACAGAAACGGGCCTAGCGTTAAATATCGATCCATTGTCATCACCTGCATTGTCACCTTTGTTTTATGGCTTTGTCTGGAGTTGAATCTTGCCACGCCCTTCCACGCATAAATCCATAACCACAATAATGCTGCTTTCAAAGCCACAACAAATAAAAGGTTACACTGGCATTGGTACAAAA
Organism: Sternarchorhynchus goeldii; assembly: GCA_028565775.1. Taxonomy (NCBI): domain Eukaryota; kingdom Metazoa; phylum Chordata; class Actinopteri; order Gymnotiformes; family Apteronotidae; genus Sternarchorhynchus; species Sternarchorhynchus goeldii. The sequence continues at coordinate 17,030,449 of JAOXYF010000003.1, forward strand.
GTAAATAACAGCAGACTAATACGCAAATATTTGCAATGAAATGTACCAATGTATGCCAATGTATGCCTAAGATAACACGCATGACAAAGGATTCCTTACAACAAAGGATCCCTTACAACAAAATCATACTCTTAGATACGTGTCCTACCTCGCAGCCATACAAATTCATTAATTGGCTAACTATCCACTCCTCCAAATTCAGTCGCCTTCTGAGTTCTTTTCTATCATATTTGACGGTTACTCGTCCTTGCTTCTGTGGAACTTCTTCTTCGGTACCGGGAGGTGTTTGAAAATAGACACGGGGTTGAGGTGTTGATTCCGGGCTCGTTACTGCTGCCATTGTCCGTATTACAACCTTTACAAAACCGTGGGTTGATTTAAAAACACAACTTGGAACATCAGTTTAAAAAGCGTGCAATCTGGTTATGTTATGCCATGTGGACCTCCATTGCATCTCGCAAACGTAATGGTCGCTCTCAAATTCAATAGCGTCTTATTTGCGATTGTCTTACGACTACAAGGATAGTTTAAGCTTTGTTAAACAGTCTACAAAGAGAACGTGCTAATTAGACAGACACACAGTAAAGCAGGCTACTTGACATATCAAAGTCCATCTTCCAAGATTCGGTTATCAATTGTCTCTGGACACAGGTTGTGGGCGACTCCAAGTAACCTCCGTGCGCATGTCTCTTTTGATTAATGCACATGGTATCATATTAGTAGACTTTTAGCTGTGGTATGCTCAATATTAGTATATCAGGTAGGTATTTAATGTTCTTTACTAGAAACACTGCATCGATATTTTAATATTTTATATCCGTATAAGTGGATTCCCCTCTGCTTTATATGGACTATTCCACCAAATCAAATAACCTCTCCTCTGCTTACCGGTGCGCACCCCCATGACACTGAGATAAACGATCGGCCTACTTGTATCAGAATTAGACTTACATTGTTTTAGAAAATTAGGCTATTCAGTAACATGTAACTCAGTTGTTAAGATGGAATACACATGACATTTACTATTGCTTTTCAATATAGTATAAGATGGAAATGCGTATCCGAATCGCATTTTTGTTAAATCTTTGTTCATAAATATATTTTTTTCTCCTGTATAATTCATTCGCTTTAATTACATGATATCAATATAATATGTCATTTAGGTGTGTTTTGGATAAGATATGTATCTGTTTGCTAAACTGACAACAGTATTCCCAACATTCCGTTAATTACGATTCCCAGCATTCACCTGTCCCTGAACCGACCACGTCATGTTCTTTGTAAATTGTGGTGGGGAGCACTTGCTGAGGTCTGGATCTTAACCTTGCGGAACACCTGTTACCTGTCGTGCTATTTTTTTTACTGAACCAGAACCTGGCTGGCATGGCTATTATGTCATAGAACCATCCCAATATTCTAGGGTTCAGGTTTCAACAACAACAAAAAAAGCTTGTTTTTAACCCACATACGCGTCTTGTTTACTATTCCGCTATGCTTGTATGGCAGCTCCACTACAAAACTAAACATGCAAACTCCAAATGGCAATTATGCTGAATCAACTGTAACAAGTGGAAAACTGTGTAAATGTTCATTTTGATTTGATTTTACTATCATAACGTACTTGATGGACCTAAAAAACTACTCCTAAACATTTGAATTTTACTCTAAACCAAAGCATAATTCTAATCTATAGAGCCTTTAATAACTCCAGGAAGGGGTTGGAGTTGAGCCTTTTTAAGACCACAAATAGCTTGAAACCAGCAAACTCTGTAAACATGTCTAACATTTCAAACACACAGATGTTTATAGCAGACTGCAAGATGAAGCTCATTTACATTGTTTTGCTTCAGTACTAAAGTGAAACGTCATCCTGCCGTCCACTTACTGATTTTTATTTTCTTAGCGAAGACCAAGAAAAGTCCAGTTGACTATTGTTATTTATTTAAATTGTAATAAGTTATTAAGCAAATAACTATTTAAACAAAATAAATATTGGTTTAAACTAAAATTACTATTTAAATTGAAACAATTAATAATAATTATTTATCTAAATAAGGCAGCTGACCTTACAGATGAGACCGTTCATAGACAAAGCAGATGGACGGAGAGGGTAGTTGAGGAGGCTCCTATGCATGTAAAGCACTGCCCCAATTATAATCTGTGAAGGTACCAACATATGGTTAAATGGCCATGCGACTGCAGTGGCTGGTGAAGAGTTTAGCAAAGGTCATCATGGACACTCCATGTCAGAACTATCTTTTTTTTCTACTGATAACTGCTAATCTGAGTCCCAGATCACTGCTCTGCCTGGTCAGGGTCAGCCATGTCTCACTCCATGGTTTTCTCTGCTCTGACTGTCAGGTATTGTCACACACGATAAGGATACTAGAATAGCTGTTGGAAAGAGTGTGATGTATCCACATTGTAGCACACCTCCAAGTCTCAGTGGAGGCTGAATGGAAATCCCTACGGTAGCAACAACAGCAATAATAATAAATCATAATAATTCTAACCAATCTCATGCGGGTGTACCTTTCCTATATCAGTGCTGAGATGGTCACAGTTATTTTTTTTTACAGCTTGCAGCTCTCACACTGACAACACATTCAGGATGGATGCACAAATCTTCAGTCAGATGGATATAGTTGCAGCATCAAAGTAAAGGACCCTGGAAAAATACTTTTATAAGATGTCTTAAAGACACTGAAAGGTTAATACGGACAGTAACATGTTGGCTAGCCTGGGATTTGGGGTAAAATTATGCTTGCCAGCTAGATAAATAGCTAAAAAATATTCTGTCATGTAAGGTCCATATCATTTTAAGCAGTAACAAGATTCTTGTTTTTGTACATGTTCCACTGTCATATTGTCATTTTCTTGTTACCTAACATTTAAATTTAACATGTTTCAGGTACGGTTCCATGTCTTTGTGATTGAAAATGAACATTAGCACCATTATAAATGAATGAAATTATAAACAATAAATAATGACACTAAACAAATTTTTTTTTGAGAAGGATTCAAGACATGAGTCAGATTCTGAGAGAACATATGTTTCAGTCAAGAGCCATTATGAAGACTTTGCAGTCATTGTCTATCAGAATACTCATATTGTGGGGATTGGCACTTTTGCACACCTATGAGAGTCTATGATGGGCTGATGTTAGATGTCATGTTGGACAGTGGCTTGATGGCTGGTGCCATTAGTGAAGCTGCAGAGCTGAAGCTGAGAGAAGCAGGTGTGGTTGATGAACATCAGGTTTTGTAATACATGCTCTTGGATGATTGTAAGTATGCAGGATTGTAAGTATGCAGCATTGCCTATGGGTTTGTTTTGAGTACCACCTCAAGGTCTCTGTAATAGTCCTCAAAGTTTTATACACTTAATGTCCAGTATATTTGGAGACCAGAACCTCTGGAGTTTGTTGTTATTTAGATCACCTAATCATTTATAGTCCTAACGAGATGACTGCACTTGACTGCCTGGGTATGATCTTCAGCAGGCTATGTGTTCACAATCTTAAACTTGTGCCCAAAAAGTGTTACGTTCTAAAAAGACTGATGCAGTTCCAACATATTATTGATGAGCTAGGGGTCCACAAACCCATGTGAAGCAGAAAGCATCTCTAGAATAGATGTGTCCAACCTTACGAAATCTGATGGTGTCACTCCATCACAGAAATGAACAAGATCCATTCTGGGAATCATCAGTTATCTCCATCCTGGATTTCTCATTCAAGGCCAAGTCTTGAAATAGACAATATGTGAAAATGTAGTCACTGGCTGAAAGGCCATGTGTTTTCAGTTTGAATGGATAATAATCCACTTACTCACATAATGACCAAACCTGAGCATGACTGTTGTGCACAACCTGAGGTAGCTAAACTCACAAGACATAATGCATATGCCAGGCCCTGAGAATGTGCTGGCAGGTGACCTAAGCGTGTGCCTTTTGTCTGACTTGGTGCCAGTCACAGGCTGCTTAAAAACACATATGACAGTCTTCTGTCTGGGGTCAAGCTGATGTCTAGTGCTAATGTCCAGGGTGCCTTTCATAGGACAAGTGATTCTAATAAAACTCACAGCAGTGTGTGTCATGCTCAGCTTTTCTCCTTGACACACTAATGGCTGTGTCCCATGTTGACAACACTTCTTTAAGCAGTGAAGATGTCCTTGTTGTTCTGGATTTATACAAGAATTGGGAGGCAGGTGCTGGAGCTTGTAATGTTATGGAGGATCATCTGCCTCAGGTGGTGTCTTCAGGTCGGGATTCCTTGCCAGCATACGCAAAGTGTGAAATGCATGAGAGACAACTTTGCTTTTTGGAGTCCTATTCTTTGTGGAGGCATATTGGAGACCACCTAGGAGAGAGAGGATGAAGGAATCGGCAGCAGCTGTCCATTACCTGAGGTCCTGGGGCACTGTAACATACACAGGGAGAAATGGGGTTCTCTACAGGGTGTCTCAGATACAAGTTTTTCCAATTTGTGCTCAGTCTCTTTTTTCAGGGGTTGTTATAGGAGTTCATGATCATGCTGGTCACCAGGGCCAGTTCAGGAGCCTGGGTTGTATGTGACAATGCTTCTTTTAGCTGAACATAGATACGGACGTGAAGGAGCATGTTTACCCTTGTCAGCCTTGCATAGTGAGTAAAACCGCTGAACTGCAGGGTAATGCTCCTTTATAAAGTCATTACATCATTACTGTCAGCTGAAGATTCAATCCACAACTCTGTTGATGCCTTGGTAGTGACGACCTGCTGCGCTTGGCTAGCAGACGCAAATTTTTTTTTTTATTTTTGGCTTAACAGAATGAATTCACAGTGATCAGGGTGCTAAATTTTGAGAACCATCCGGTTAGCAATTTCCCCAGAGTTTGTGGTGTTAAAAAGTCAAACACCACACCCTACCATCCCAAAGGGAGTGGGAGTGTTGAATGTTTTAATATGACCCTAGACAATATGATTCATGCATTGTCACCTGCCACAAAGAGGGAATGGCCTACACACCTACAGACACTGACATTTCTGTACAACTGTACATTCTGTACATCCATGAAATGACAAAGTGACATGTATTCAGCTTCCTTGTTATAAAAAGTTGATGAGGTGTCTTATATCATGACTACTGATGTGCACGACCCTTTGGTAACTGTTACTGGCAGAGTGTCAAGAGCTTTTGTCTCAGCTGTGTCAGTATTCAGTTGGAAATGTGGCTTTAGATATCAATGCTGAAAGAGACAGTGCTTCTTTAGCTGTCCCAAAACTAGAGAGAACTGTAGACTGGGATAAACAATTACCCAACCCTCACTGATCCAGCCAAAGCTGAAGTAGTTTTGAGGACCCTCTCCTCACAAGTTCCTCTTACTATACTGCACTTATTTATCAGACCTGCTTGCACTGCCTGCTGGCATTTCAAGCCTAAAGTCTTATGAGTAGTGCTGATAACTGTTTCTATGGTTCCATACTTAACAATGAACAACGATGAGCACTTGGCTGACACTTTTATCCATAGCGACTTACAATTGGGATTGGATACATCTTGAGCAATTAAAGGCCTTGCTCAGGGGCCCAACATCTACCACTGAGCCCAGACATACATGGTGACAGACATGAAAGACAAATGCAAGAGAGGACAGGATAATGCAGAGAATCTACATGGGTAATCAGTTCATCATCGCTCGCTAGTTCAGCACTGAACAGGGTAAGGATCTGTCTTGTCATACAGTGTCTCGTCATTTAAGAGCATTTGGACTCTGCAGTGACCAAACCTCTCATGAGCAGAAAGAATCAAAAAGCTAGACTCACCTTTGCTGAGGAGCATGTTGTGTGGACAGAGAAATCGACAACCTGGAGAAAGACTGAACCCAAAGTGTGTAAAGAAGTCATTGAAAGGTGGAGGAGGAAGTGTCATGGTTTGGGGAATGTTTTCAGCAGCAGAAGTTGGACCTCTCATACAGCTACATGGAAGAGTGAATGCAAAGTGTATATCAGAACCTTCTTCAAAAACACGTGGTTCCTTCCTTGCGTTCATCACTCAATCATCCAGCAATTTTCATGCAGGACAATGCCCCCTGTCACACAGCACAAATGTTGATCAATGTAGATTACATTATTTCTGAAAAAATCAAGTGTTCATACATTGTTCTCTAATTTTGATCTCCAGTGTATACTTTTATTCCTATCTAAGAATTGTACTATGGATGTTGTCTGGTGTGTATAGATTTGGTGCGGTGTACACATGCATCCTGCAGCCAGTAGATGGTATGAAAATTCAGTGATACTCTCTTGCGACTTAGTCCATAGTAGTCTATAGTAGTTAAATTCAGTGGGGTTGTATGTAACAGAGTAAGATCCTTACAGATACTTATTTTAAATCAGTGTCATGGAATTAAGTACGTTTGTATGGTATAATGGTGTTTGGGCACCTTGTACTGGTGTGAGATGAACTACAGAACGCTCCGATTTGGTTTCTCTGAGCTGGCAGAGCAGCTCTCGGTTTTTCTTTCTTGTACTTCATTAACAATTTAGAGCGTGTTACATGTAAAAAAAATACTCAACCCATTACGACTGTCTTACAGACTTACAGAAGTATTTCAGTGAAAAATAAATTATCTGTTATTTTGGTTTGCAGCCAAGACTTTGACATTTGTTTTTGTTTGTTGTTGGTTAAATGAATCTAGCTCAAGGCTAACATTCACCCCTTCATTTTCTCTAGTTATGCTAGCGGCCTATGAAAGTCTTATTGTCTTTCAGCAAACACATTTGTATTTCTTTGTCTAGTCTTAGTTTTTTTTGTCAAATCTTCAGTTTTCCTCCCTTATCATGTTAATGTGCTTAACTATGATTTTCTTATAATCTGATTACGTTTGATTGAATACGGTATTTGAAGGTTAGCGTTTGAACCTTCGCGATTCTGTGGACGCCTTGTCAGACCACCAGGTGGCAGACTGTCATCACCACATTTCTGTATGATACACATTTTATCCATGTTTTCAGGAAGCTTCACCTAAGGATACAGCACTGCTTTTAAGTTGTTGAAAGGAGAAAAGGAAGAAGAAGATGAAGATGATGATGGTAAAAAACTAACCAAGGAAAAGCTTGGCCTATGAATAATAATAATAATAATAATAATAAATATTCTTCTAATTTGCAGTGTATTTTGTGTTCCTGTTTTTTTTCACTCAAAACAATGTGAGAAATGCCCCATATTTTCATTCTTCTGAGAAGAATGTGTCTCTCTGTAATGTTTAAAACCAAAAATAGACTGATTTCCTGAGGCCATGCCAGAGTTGCATTAACATTACAACACAGCTAATTTAGACACAGCCACTGCATCAAAGACTTGAGCTGCACTGCTGGTGTCCACAGTGCCTGGTGCTCGTCTGTGTCTCAGAGATGACAGTCTGAAGACAGTAGTGATTTCCAGCACTGCTGTTTTAGCGTTGTGCACTTGCCGGGCTGACCCAGAACGAAATCACACCCAGAGGGAGTCTAATCTAGCCTTCTAATGCAGCATGTAATTAGTCCAGCGACCCTTGTGCATCATCCAGCAGCTTTACATTATGAGCTCTGAGTCCTGAAGCACTCTCCACTCACCTGCTCATCTCCACCTCTGCCAAAACTGAGCACATATCAGTTGCTGGCAGAATGACATCCACTGTTTCCCCTCTGATAAACAAAGTCAGGATTTGGGTAGAGTGGGCTGGTCCTAGAAGAACATGAAGAGGCAGCCTTTCCCAGGACCACCAACTGGAATGAGGCTGCACTCATACAACTCATACAAGAGCATAAAATGTTGCATAAGCTGTATCCAGAGAATCTCGAAATATTGGATAATGTTCAAACTGTGCATCCAAGGCCCCATCCTCCCTAACAGCTCAGTCTATATATACACTCTGTGTCATGCTGGGAGAGTAGAGGGGGCTTGGTGGTAAATCTACCACAGCATGCCTTTTAGCCATAGTCTCTCCTTCTCTCTTTTTCTCTCTGCTTATAAAAGACGCAGTAACTACTATAACAGTAGGTTAAATCCCCTTCTCGAGGAGCTGACAGCCGTGGAGAGCTTTGAAACCATGGCTGCTTCCAGAGCTCCGATAGCTGAATGACGATGACGATAGAGAACAAACAGCGGAAACACTTCCAATGCTAAACCCTCTCCCCCTGGGCCAGGAAGCAGATATAAATCTTTTTTTTTCCTCTGTGACCAAATTATCCCTGAAGTGTGGCCACCTCTATGATGCACTGCAGAAAACAAGCAAAGCCATAGCACTCAGCTCTGCTCAATAGGCTATTATTAGGGAGCCATGAAGAAAATGAAGTTAGGTCTACAGTGCTGGTTTGCAGGGTGAATCATCCTCATCCTGAAGTGACACTACGTGATGACTAACGCGCTTCAGCGGGTGATTCATGAAACAAGCGCCGTTCTCTGCCTCTCTTCCCACCTCCATTGGATTTTCTGCATCCCTCTCGCAGCCACTTCTGCACCCTCTCGCGTCGACATCTGGGCGCCCTGACAAACAACAGCAGAAATAGTGCATATGTTTTTCCTCCTTCTAGCCAAGCAGGAATTGCTTTTAATCATCATGAAACACTGTAGAGCAGATTTCTGCAATCTGAGTAGCACATAAATTATTGCTAATCTCTCAGATACTAAGCAAAAAATACTATGAAAAGAAGCTCATACTAGTATTTATCTAAAATAGGCTTTGACTTAGTTTTATATTACATTACCTTGGTAAAAAGGATTTTTTTACTGTAACATAAGACAATATAAAATCCTTGTAAACGTACCTGTTGAACAACAGACAATATCAATGGCAGCAATGCCATCTGCAAGCCCAGACATTTTGGCAATTCAACCTCTTGGCATTCGCATCAGAGATATGAAACATGACAGCTGTAATTGGCTAGAGTGGAGGTCATGTCCGAACAGCAACCGCATGTCTGTGTGTGTGTGTGTGTGTGTGTGTGTGTGTGTGTGTGTGTGTGTGTGTGACAGAAGACACAGCACATGCAGAGCTTTGTGTTGGGAGTCTACTGCGGCAGAACTCCAGTGATGGTGACTGATGACACCAAATAACAGCTGCAATGTGTGCCACTACAGCTGCCCCCCCCCCTCCCCATGTGCCCCTCATTCCAAGTCATGTGAAAATAGAGCTGGCAGTTGTTTAGACAAATCGCCACAGTTTAAACCATGATTTTATAATTTGTTATCTTCCGAGTTTTTCCATGTGCTTTGACTTCCTGTGATATGACTGGAAGAAAAAAAAGATGAAGTCTGGAATGCAAATTCCTCCTGTTTGACATTTCTGACATTCAATTTGATATTCTTGAATGAAGGGAAACATACTTCCAAAAATGGTGCTCTCACATAATTTCTTCTGATATGTTTGGTAGCATTTTATATGGGGGTCTGCAACAACACTAGTTAGTGTAGGCGGAAGTCTGCTGTAAGTGAACCTGTGAGATGTGTTGGGTAAAATCCCACTGCAGGCAGTCCGATTGTCCCAGGATAAGGATACAGGAAAGAGCGGGTACAGAAGTAAAAATAACTTCTGTAAAATCTGAAAAAGTGTTACATAACTATATAAATCCCGAGCCAGAGTGCATGCATAATGCAAAATGACTCACTTCCTATGTTATTATGAGTGAGGCCCTGTTTAAATTGGGAGAAGATATAACTTGTAAATGAAGGGAAGTGCAATATAGGTGTGAACAGTATTTATAATGACTTGCAAGAGGATGAACTTGACAATTGTAACACAACAGTTAAAAGGCAAAGCAAAGTGGCAGTCTGTTGATGCATTTCTGTTGATATGTAATAGCCAATACTTGGTAAACATCTCTTACAATTTTCCACAGAGCATCACATGCCAACTCAAATGCCCTGAGAAAACAAGCAAAATAACAAAACCACAGTGGAGTAGGAATAAAGTCATGAAGTTGGTAAGGGCTGTAGCCATGCAGTCCTTGTAGGGAGGAAGCTGCAAAAAAAAGCAATATTGTTATATTACAGTATAATGCAATGTTATTGTTATATACAATATGTCGTTGTGCTCTTATGCAATTTTCCCACTTTGTCTCATAAAGGTCAAGTAAAACTATTACTGCAGTAAGTCACATGTGTCTCATGGTGATGCCAGTGTTAAACATTACTTCTTTCTAATTGCTTGGTCTCTTTAACTGCAGCTGGGAGCCGTGTTTGTTTCATTCATGCGGAGCCCCATTGGCAATAAAGGAGGCGTTCCATCAATTTCACATATTTCTTGAGGTGTTTTGCTCTCTCCTTCCCTCTTTCCTCATGAGGTTTTGCCTTTTTTGTAATTTAGATTCCAAAACATGCTCCCTCTCTTTTTATCTCTCTGTGTCTAATGAGTGTTTTGCGCTGTTATGTAGCTCATTGGTCTGTGGGGGGAACAGGACCGAGTGCCATCTGTCAAGCATTCTAGACAATAGAGCATTTTTGAGGAAGTCTCAACTTCCTCGGCATTCAAGCATGCATTGTTTTATTCAAACTTCCTGGTTCCTGTGTCCCTTCACAAACTCTCTGGGGTGAATATACCTTTTGTTAACATCAAAAGTCCTAAACACAAACATGTAGGAGCTACTGCATTTAGGCTTTTAAAGCCTTCTTAACTGGTTTAAGTAACTTGCTTACATAATTAAATCTCACAGTCCTGTATGTCAGCAACTATGACATGATAAAAAACACTTCACATGGATAGGTTATTAAATGTCTTACTTTATGCTACTAAATTTGGTATTCAGCAAATTCAGTAAATTTTGCATTTTCTAAATGACTTCAATGGAAGACCCACTGTGACCGTATAATATACAATTTCAACTTTAATATAGTCGTCAATAAATAAAATAATGAACCAATGATTAGCAATTCAAACAGACTTATTCCCCATTTCCCTTTCCCCTTCTACCTTCACAGAACATATTTAGTGAGCTGACATAAATTTACATCCTTTCTTGCACACACACATACATACTTAATAATTAATGCTAATTAAACATTAATGCTTTTGTGATAATAATAGTACTGTGCTGCCTATAGCACATTATTATAATATCTTTTCCCCCAAACAAAAATTTGTCCCCTGTACAGTACAGATTTCAAGACAAGAATATCATATACTAAAATTAAGAACACTTGGCATTTAGGGAAAAAAAACATTTTAAAGCAGTAATTTATCAAATGGTAATACATACAAAACCAAACACAAATAGTCACTTTTGTAAATATTTCATTGTCATTCTTGAAAATATCTTGTAAAAAAATTGAGCTTAGAAAGACAAACAAATGCACACAGAAAGGACATGCTTTAATTCTGCGGGATCATGAGCACGCATGTGTCAGACTGACATACACACAAGAGTGTGTGTGTGTGTGTGTCAGACAGAGATAAACATGAGCACGCGTGTGACATACTGAGATATGCATGAGCATGCGTGTGTCAGACTGAGATACACATGAGCACGTATGTAACAGACTGATATACACATGAGCGCTCGTTTGTCAGACTGAGATACACATGAGCATGCGTGTGACAGACTGAGATACACATGAGCATGTGTGTGTCAGACTGAGATACACATGAGCATGTGTGTGTCAGACTGAGATACGCATGAGCATGTGTGTGTCAGACTGAGATAAACGTGAGCAAGTATGTGACAGACTGAGATACACACTTTGAATACTCATTTTGCAGGCTGAGATACACACAGCTACGTGTGACAGACTGAGATGCACACAGCTGCGTGTGACAGGCTGAGATACACACAGCTTATTTACGCAAACTGACGCACAGAAGTGAAACAAGCATGCAAGAAAAAAACAATACCTATCCTTCATATACTCAAAGGAATTGTGTATGTATATGTGTGTGTATGTGCATGTGTGCGCACGTGTGTGTGTGTGTATGCAAGGGACAAATAGTATGTTTATACTGGCATGCACACAAGAGCAGAAATCACACTGTATTCCATTTCTTTGTGCTTGATCATGTGAAAGTGGTGATAATCCATGGCATTATGATAACACCTAACTTTGGGAAAACAGCTGCAACATTTAAAACAGAAAGGAAGGTTATCAGAACTGAATTGTTCTTTCAGGAGATGTGTATGTTCTTTCAGGAGATGTGTTTATTCTTTCAGGAGATGTGTTTGTGCTCTGTATGTCGCAACACTTATGTTATGTTATGATGCTCCGTCTCGATACAGCATACAGGAACTGAAGAACCAGGCATAAAAACGTGACACGTGCCTCAGTTTTCCTGACACGCATGTCAGCTTATCCACATCTCATTATGCACAACAGTCCTATTATGTCCCCTTAGATGAGAGAAAGTCATCATCACTCCTACAGGACAAGGCATATTCTAATAATGAAATTGTAAAGATTACTGGCTGCATCACCAGCTCACTCTGAAGCCTATTATTTCCTCAGGAGTCATAACAGAGATTATTTCTACTCCAGTCTCTGCTGCTGCCATACTACCAAATAAATAAATAAACAAACAAACAAAGGCAGACCATGCTAAATCCAATTAGCTTTTAACTGAGCTAGTGTGTCTTCACAGAAATCAATCAGCCATGTGTCTCAAAGTAAGGATGCTGAGGTAGGACTAACTTGGCCATGTATGTCCTAATGAATACCGATTAAAACAAGCAGGTCCTATGAAGCCACGTCAGCACACTTAAAATGACACGTGGAACCAACACTACTGCAGTCGAACTACCTGCATTCCCACACTCTGCAGCACATTTAAATCTCAAAGGAACCTCTAAATCTTTCATTAAGGACTGTTTTTATTTTAGCTAAGGGCTTAAAGTCATTAACCCTCTGCACTACAAGGCAGCAGAGAAAGGTGGGAATAACCTTAAAAGGAGATTAGAACTTGGTGGTCCTGCTATGACTGCTACACACCCACCACCATGCACTGACACCAGACAACGCTGTGACAGAAAGACAATGACTCTTCGAGATGTCGCCTAGCAACAAGAAGCACTAAAAATACTCGCGCTGCACTTTTTTTCCCTCTTCTTTTTTTTTTGCCTGCTATCATGTAAAAAGTCTTCCTGATGTCATGTAAAATCAAAGCATATAAACTCGCGTGACAAAAAAAAAAAAAACACCAAAGTTTTCCAGGCCTTCTCCAGATACAGGAACATCTTTGGTTTCTAGTGATTATGAAGAATAGTTAAATGGGCCCCTCCAGGCTGTGAGTGGTGAAATACATCTTCCAGATCCCTCCAGTCATTGCGCTCTCCATGGGTCCCTGAGACAAGCAGACAGTTGAATCTATGAAGAGTGGTCCCTAACTTTCCCAAATGCCCAAATCCAACTCATAGAGAGATTCACTACAAGGAGATCCACCTACTCAAAACAATAATAAACATAGAATATAGTTTAGCCACAAGTGCCTTAAAAAGGTTTTCAAGCAGAACTAATGACAGCGAACAGTTTCAACACCAAGCTAAAGGTGAACCAAGCACTTCTCAAGAGTGATGGATACCGGAAGAAAATGAGACACAGTATATGTCCTGCAAACGTATCTGAAAGTATCACATCTAAAAAGTTTTCAACTGGACTTCATTAGTCACAGAGATAAAGTGAAAGGAAGGGAGAAAAAGAGAGAGAGAGAGAGAGAGAGAGAGAGAGAGTGAGAGAGAGAGAGTGAGAGAGAGAGAGAGAGAGGCTGATACTAATCTAACATCCACATTAACTCCTGGGTGACTGGAACAGGATCAAGCCTCATTAGTTAAAGAACAGATGGAAGTAACTGATTAGAGGGTACAAAAATAAATTGATTTGAAATTTAATCCAAAATGAGTTAAGCATGCGCACAAACTCAAATAAAGCAGTGATAATATTATCTAGGAGAGTCAATAGTAATGAACAGGGCTGGATCAACATAGTGACCATTAGGAATCCACATCTCAAACATAAAAAGTTGAATTCAGCAGTAAAAAAGATCATCATATCCATAAGTGTGATGCAATCCAAAGTCACTCGCTATTGCTATGAAAGCAATGAATACATCGGGACCCTCCACCAGTGCTAACTACACTAACTACAGCATAGAGGAACGTCTTCTCTCCTAGTTCGGTTGGTCAGCATTTATACAGCACCTCAGTGTCTATGTGTTTATGGCACTCAAGGACGTTTCCTTGGAAGCTCATAGGACTCGGGAAGTCAAGACTACAAACGTGTGTGTGTGTGTGTTTGTGTGTGTGTGTGGCAGTAGTAAACATACTAATCACCATGCTTGGTGTCCATTCATATTCATACAATTTACATTAAGACAGCCCTACTTACAAGACATTGAACAATGACTTGACAGAATGTCCAACCCTATACTGACATGTTAGAAATCAACATATTCTTTTCACTCAGTACCATATTCCCCTTGCAATACATTCTCTTAGACACATACAGTGCACAATATTCCTGAATACACAATATATAGTAAAGATAATAAATACGGATAATTACCTTATAAATGTACACCAACACCTTTGATACTATTTTTACCTTTACATCATTTCTTATGATCTTGTTCAACTCCAGACTCTAACTCTTGTGCCATGCAAGTTGTGCATCTCAATTTCTGGCAACTTTATTTCTTTACCAAGCTGCCAACCACCACACCCCCTCCAGAAAACCATATTCCTCTTTGTCTCAACTTTTCGTAAAAAAAAAAAAAAAAAAAAAAATTCCTCAAATAACTTTTCCTCATAGAACTTATTTTGTCCAAAAAACTGCACAAGACAAGCGCTTGACAATGGAGGAGAGTAGAAACAAAGGAAACGAAGAAAAGAAGGTGGCGTTAGGGACCAGCGGTGCTCCTCTTGAACCTGGTCTGTGCAGGGTCATTGGGGGAGGATGTTGGAGGGTCTGTGGGGGTCTGCAGGACGGGACAGCAGGATACCTGGCCCACGACGGTCTGGTCTCAGGGATCAGGACCGCTGTGGAGCAGGTCTCCACCTGCCCTGCAGGAAGGAGTTTACTGACCAAGAGCAGGTGCTGCAAACAGCAAACAAATCACCAGGAGCAGTGAGAAATTGCCTGGGAGGAATAGATAACCGACCTGATGGAAAGCATGAACTCGAATGCCTCGTTTTGTCATGGACCAGCTTTCTCGCATGCCTCTGTGTCATGTGGTCAAGTGTGAGTTTGCTGGAGATGGCATACCCCAGTAAACCATATGAGGAGTGTAGTCTCTGAATTCCCTCCAGCTTCGGAGAGTCCTCTCTGAACAGTAAAGTCCCCCTCCCCTCCTGCCAGCATCAATCTAGAGATGAACCTCAATGTCGGCGAGAAGAAACTGCTCTCATTCCAACAACACTAATAATCTGCAGTAATGTAAACACTCATTTTGGACACCTTACAGATACAGTATGTCACAACAGCAGTGGGAGAGAGAATAATTACGCTGGAAAGAAATCTCCTTTTCTCTCTCTCTCTCTCTATCTATCTATCACTCTCTCTCTCTCTCCCTTTATCTCTCACTCTAGAAGCCAGGCACGTGGCAGTAGGCCTCCAGCGCGGCCAGCATGATGTAGATGAGCCATAGTGAGACGAAGAGCAGGACAGTGAGCAGCTTGGCGGTCCGCGGCCCCCCGAGCTCTCCTCCGGAGATGGAGGGCCGGCGGCGGTAGAGCAGCGTGGCCACGGACAGCAGTGCCAGGATGGTGAAGAGCGTGACGGAGAAGGCCAGCGAGCCGGGTGGCACGCGGAACTGCTGACCCTTGCTGTGCCAGTAGACGGCGGCGATGGTCCATGCCACGCCGATGCCCAGGAACACGTTCACCGCATTGCTTCCCGTCACGTTACCGATGGAGGCGTCGGCATATTGGTCCTGGATGGCTGCCACTTTACTGGCAAAGGTGTCTGAGAAGGTGCAGACCGGGAAGGGGAGAGGGGGATTAAAAGTGGGAGGGGGTATCTATAGCTGCTGCTTATTTAAACACCATCAAAAGCTTTGCTGTGACAGTTGGGGTGTGTGTAAATTCATTCACACAACATAAATGATATCACGTTCATACTTTGCTGGGTCAGACCTGCAGAAGGGGTTACACACTCAGGCACACTCACCAGGAACTGAGGTGCCGAGGGCCACAAACACCACAGCGGTGACCGAGTCCTTCAAGCCGATGGTGCAGCCGAAGTGGGAGGCTAGGTCTCCGGTGACGGCGGTAAGGACCCCGATGAGAGAGATGGACACAAAAAAGCAGGCCCAGCCATTCCAGTACTCCGTGGGTGGCACAAAAGCGAACAGAACTTTCCAGAAGACTGTCAGGAAGTGCATGATGTAATCAAAGCATGAGGGCAGGCGCTCTTCACCACTCTCCTCCTCATCATCATCACCTGGGGGAAGAAAGCACACATATGGGTTATGTAAGACTTCATAGAAAATGAGACATAAGATGTAAGGTGTTCAGATGAACTAGAAATCTACTGTACACCTTCACATAGGTGACAACAGGAGACTGATGGAAAGCTGAAGAAGTTATACATCATATTAATCTGGCGGATAATGCTTCATGTAATGAAGCATGTATTTCATTTGAATATAAATGAGATGTGGGGTAATTAATCACTGATGGACAGAAATGAGGAGTGTATGTGGGCATGTGCATTCATGTGCATGTATGTGTGTGTGTGTGTGTGTGTGTGTGTGTGTGTGTGTGTGTGTGTGTGTGTGTGTGAGCCACTGACCTGCGCTGACAGTAACAGCACTGACAAACTGCTCTCTCCAGCTGCTGCTGCCCACCACCAATGCAAGATTAGTCTTCTTTATCAGCTTGTCCACCGTGTTCTGAATGCATATACAGAGACATAGATACAGCTGACGATGCACAAGCTCACCTCATCTTCAGTGTGACACTGAGCAGCTTAAATGGCAAAACCAGCCCTCCAGACAGCTTGGGCCAGGTCTCAGCTAAATTGATTTCAGAACTTTGAAACACCATGGCACCAGGGAAAATAAATCCCTCTGAATTTCATTCTGTCCAGTGTCCACTGCTACTGCTGCTGGTTTACTGGATTCATTTGGAGGGTGCAAGCTGTGTAAAAGAAGCTGTGATGTGCCTGTTTCATATCTCTCCTAAGGCCCATGAGCTGCTTCACCTGGACAACCTACTGTATGGAGACTGTCACCATGGTTGTCCCCTGAGCACGAGGGATTCCAGACACCTTTAATGAAACAGTGACCTAGGAAGTCTGTGTGTGAGAGAGAGAGTCTGTGTGTGCTTGTGGGTGAAAAACTAGTGG
This sequence comes from Sternarchorhynchus goeldii, assembly GCA_028565775.1. NCBI lineage: Eukaryota > Metazoa > Chordata > Actinopteri > Gymnotiformes > Apteronotidae > Sternarchorhynchus > Sternarchorhynchus goeldii. The sequence continues at coordinate 17,047,734 of JAOXYF010000003.1, forward strand.
CATTAAATACTATGTTGTTCTTCAGACAAAGAGCCAGTCTGGCTTTCAGAAGTTACCTTGAATTCGTACGACTCTTCGATCACCACCTCCAGTTTGGTGTGCTCACCCAGACTGGGACAGCCCATCTTGGCCACCTCTTCCTCCTCAATCCCCACTGGCTTGTTATCATTGGAATCCCCTGTAGTTGAAGACATACATGTGCTTACGTTATGCTACGCCTTGTGTGCCGTTGAGCGTTTTCAACACTCACAATCACTGTGTAATTGACCCGATGCTGTACCCTACAGCATTCGCCACAGGTGAATCTTTTTTGTACACACAATGCAAAGCAATTAGAGAAAGGAGAATCTGGGAAGAAGGAACTGATTTAAATGGTATCAAGAACACTGTTAATGAGATCTTACAATAGCTTGGCAAATTGAATAGCATGGTGAAGAACATCAAATTAGAGCAGTAAGTATATAATTAATGTGCAGAAATGGCCCGGAGACACTGCTCTAACATGGCCATGTGTGCTGAAACCAATTACTTTGTCCTGATAGGTCTCTTTTTCCAGCTCAAGTTTCATGTGACCGAATGTTCAACTATCCAATTGATTGTGATTTACCTATAGACAACACAGAACAAACGTAATACGTGTAATATTCTATAAATAGTAATGTTCTATTTCACTTTTTCCTATTTCATATGCATCTGAAAATAAAACCGCACATCACAGGTTCTCTTTTATCTATATTAAATTGCTTGACTGCTTCAATAAGTATTCATTTCCTGGGGCTGAGACATGTTCTAATAATACGTGTTAACGGTTCTTCCAGTCTGTGCTGGCATAGGAAGCAAAAGTGCTCTGACTTGCAAAAGATGCACACTGATGATGATCTAGGATCAGTTATACCGTTTTTTTTAAGGCTGTGGTTACACACTGTTTGTGTCAGGAAAGATTATCTTGGATTAGTTCAAAAGATTTTTCTTGACCATGTTTCTGTCCAATCTCCAGAAGTATGGGCTCCCCAAGCTGGATGGTGAAGGTCTTATTCTTCTCATACTCCTCATCATCAATGATCTTCACCTCTAGGATTTTCCTGTACAGAACAGAGGCAAAACACAGTAAAAGATTAGAGAAAAAAACAAAAAATAGAAAAATAAAAGCCAAATCACTTTATTTAGCAAACATATATTTTTCTATTATGCTTACTGATTATATAAAACTGTACTTCTCATATTCGTTCCTTTGCCAATGACCAACAGAAGACTGATATCTATTTGGAAATAGACACTTCATTTGATACTCAGCCTTGATAAGGCATAACTGACTGATCACCCTTCAATCACCATTGACACTTTCATTGTTCCCTCACTTACTTCTATGATCCTTGGTGTAGTTGTGAATGACTTTCATGGAGTACATTACATCCACACCCTTCAGATTCCTACTATACAAATGTATGTTTGATCTAGAAGCTAAAAACAGAGACTATCCAAATTCTCAACCAGGCCTTGGTCGTTTCTGATTTGACTACTAGCAGGTCTTCCTTCATGTGCTACTGTACCTCTAGAGCACTGAGAACTTTGCTGCTGCCTACCTGGTCTGATCACTCATGTGACTTCCTTACTGAGGTCACACCTCTTGCTTCCATATGGCTGCAAGAATAAAAACTTCTCTTAAAGGGCTTTTAGCCCCAAACTACCTACTCAATGCCAATGAGTATAGATGGGCTTTAAATGATAATATCTTGATCACCTCAAAATTGAACAGTGCTCTTCACACATTTATTTAGTTATTTCCAATGCTCAGTGACATTTCAGTAACCCAACTGTGCTACTACCATGAGAACACTAAATAGAAAAATACCAGTACAGATTATTTTTTTCTTACTGAGCACAAGAACATAGTTTGACAACGCGTAAATAGATATATATAGCCTACATTATACAAATTAATTCATGTAACCCATCTGTTGGCAAGCACAATTCATCAACCACCCTCCACCCTCTTAATCGCTGGTCTACTGTCCACAAGACTTCTGCTAACCAGATACTACTTAGGTGCTGGACCACTACTTATTCTATTCATGTTGAAAATGTATTATTTATAGATTTACATTTTTATATACATTTTTGCAATAACTGCAAGGTATAATGTACAGAGGATCAAATGATCTGATTTTCCAAAATTGCTTCGAATTTTTAATTGCAAAGAAAAAGAACATCATGGCCAAACGTGATGTTTGGCGTAGCACATTTTTGTAGCATCTCTTGTTTGGCATTAGGGTTAATATCTCAGCTGAGACACAAATCCTGGGAGAATTCCTATCACATTAGTAGTGTGATGACAGAAAGTACCACTCATTAAAGACAAACACATTAGCACTGTTGGTAGTAAGGAGATCTGGAGTCCTGACATAATATGCAAAAACCTTTGCGTTTTTTTCCCCCTTTTCTTTTCAGTTTTCAGTACATGAGGGTTTAGTACTAAGGAGACCAGCCTTTAGCTGAGGTTGATCATCATTCATCATAATGAGACCACAGTGGTTCATACTGATGGGTAATAAACACTGTCTCGATGCAATTTAACCAGCTGTGCTCAAAGTGTAGGCTGATTTCTGTGACATACAAGTGGGAGATTTAGTTAGAGAAAGCTGGATTAGAAATGAATTATCCAAAGCAACCAAGTGTGAGGAAGCCCACTGAGCATGCTCAAAGATGCCTGCCTGTTTTTAACACGCTCATGTATTATTTCAGCAGTCTGCAGACCGAGAGGAGCACAGACAGAGTGAAAACAAAAGGAGAGAAAATGACAGCGAGTGCTATCTTTATTCACCCGCGATGATACAGGACTGTGGATGCTGCTCTGGAGGAAGTTGGAAAATGTGGATTAAAGTAAGTAAACACAAACCACCAGTGCAATAGCTGAATGCACGTACACACAGACACACACAGACACACACACACACACACACACACACACACAGACACACAGACACACACACACACGCACAAACAAACCCACGCATATGTGCACCCACACATGGACGCGCAAATATACACAAATGAGCGCACACACACACACACACACTGAATTGCTGGTGGACCACAGGGGAGAGGTTGTGCAGAGAAACCGAGATAGGGCAGATAAAGAACACAGAACTCTGCTCAGAGGGCTGTGCTGACCGTAACAAAAACACGGGGTCTGGAAGGGGAAAAAGAGGAGGGAAAAGAGGCCCGCAGGAGGCTGCAGATGGGCAGGGCATTGATCATTAAAGCCTACAAATAATGAAGAGAGGCAGGCGCAGCCCGTTTGGACAAATGAAGAGGAAATCTGCTCATTTAGTGAAACATGCTCAGAAACTGCTGTTAGAAATACAGGCATTTTTGGTTTTGATTCTTTTTCTCCCCGTCAGTCTCTCCTTTGACTTTCTTATTGTAATCCTCCATTTAAATGTTAATCCCAGTCTTGTCTTTGTCCTCTGTTCTTTTCTGCTCCACTCCTCCTCCTGCACCAACTCCACCCGCTCTTGACCATCTTGTGTGTAATTACATCCACTGGAACTTGTTCTTCGTTTATTTGCCCACCGCATTTCTCACACATGATTACACCCCTCACTTCCTCAGACAAACACTCTCTTATCTCTCGCCCCTCTGCTCCCCCCTTCCCATCAATACATTCCAGTGACCCAATTAAAACCACGTCTACACCATGATGCACAGCAAGCCACAGTGGTCCACTGGCAACATGCTACTTGCCCTTGTTAGGAGAGAAAGAGACAGAGAGAAATAGAGATATTTTTCCATTTCCATTCCTTGACAAAAAACTGACATGTTGGACCTGTTCATAGCATTAAAAACTGTCAGTTTGTCAGCACTTTGTCAGCAGCACTATAATTAAATCCAGTAATGCTAGTAAACTAACCTGAGGAGTGGGGGGGGGGGCACACACAGACACACACACACACACAAGCAGATGGAGATGATGAGTGGATGGAAGAAACAATTAAACATGGAAGCAATCAGGCAAATGTGTGCCATCTCATTAAAACAGGTGCTTCAACCTCACACTGTGGCCCTCAGATAATAATTGTCACTATTAATTGCTAAGGCAAACAGAAGCTACACCTGTGAATATGGTGCACAGGTATATGTGTGTGTGTGTGTGTGTGTGTGTGTGTGTGTGAGCATGCACAATCAAAAAATAGCAAAATAATGCACAATCCCAATCATTGTGTACACACACAATCAAACACACGGGGCATTAATTCATGAATAAGGAACAGAAAGAAAATGGAGGAAAAGCTTTTCTCCCTGTGCAGCAGGTCTTATCAGATAAGGGTGTTTATATATAGAGCGTGTGGGCTATGGAGATGATGGTAAGAGGGTGAATATTAAAAAGCCTGAGTCATTAAGAGCACATAGTGTACTGGAGCACAGGTGAGAGCCAGATACAGTTCCACTGGGAGTCCACACACTTCATTGTGTGGTACACAAGATACATAAAATTATGGGGTTGGCATGGCAACAGGTAGCATGTGAGCACACACTGATAAAAGTCAAGGCCTTAGGCGAGAGAATGTCAGAGAGAGAGAGAGAGAGAGAGAGAGAGAGAGAGAGAGAGAATAAAAACAAGTGCAATAGAAGAGATAGAGCGAGAAGAGAGGAGAGAGACGGAGAAGAGAGAATTAAAGAAAGTAAATACACTGCAAAGGTGTGTATCACATTAGATGTACAGGAGTGAGAACAGGAAAGGGAAGACATGATATCAGAGGAAGCAGTGTGATTATCAGCTCCACATCGATCTCTCTCACGCTCACTGCTTCCTTACACAAACACTCACACGGACCTCTACTCTTCATAACAAATTCATGAGAGAGGAGATGCGCAGAGGGAATGGGAGAAGGAGAGGGAAGAAACTGCACAACTGGAAATCTCTGGAGTGACACCGGGACAGAGATGGAGACAGCGGCAGATATGGCATGGCTGGAGGAAATAAAAACAGACAGCGAGATAGAGAGACAGAGACGAACAGCAACAGATGCAGCAAAACCTGTGCACGGCACAAAAGAGAAACAGACAACAGCCGTGCAGACAGACAGACAGACAGACAGAGAAGTGGGCAGCAATAAGATGCGAGATTCCCTCGGGCAGCAGAGCTGCATGCTGCAGTGGTAGCCAGTGGAGCCTCAACTGCAGGTCAGCGACTGGAGGAGCCCCAGCAGGTGGACGTGGTATGAAGCACGGTGTATAGCAGCTGACCCTCCACTCACACACCCCACACACATCTCCCACACACCACCACAGACACACACACGGCTGACCCTACACTCACACACCCCACCACAGACACACACACGGCTGACCCTACACTCATACACCCCACCACACATCTCCCACAGATGACCACAGACACACACACGGTGGCAGCCAAGCCTCCATTCATTCTCCACCTTTTCTTTCTCATGCTTCCTTTCATTTTCGCTCTAGCTCAACAGTGAAGCTTCTCATTGGCATTCTGCAGCAGGGGAATGGACTTTTCTGGGTTGCAGTCTTGGAGATGCAAATGGAGGAGCTAAAAGAGGGAAAGCCTGGATGTGCCACTACACAGTAAACCCATTAGGTACTGGAACAGCAGAGAGACTTTTGGAGAGAGTGTAATGCTAATCCTAGAGCAACCAGACTGGAGAGACAGGCTTCATATATATATGGGGAAATTGGCAAGAAGGAGAAGCACTTCTGGTTAATATCAGATAAATAATATACGTACAAAGACTAGAAAGAAATCCCTTCTGCAATCACCATCCATGTCATAAGTAAGTCATTACTCAACTGTGCTGTCAAACTGAGAGCATCTTAGATAATGAGAGATAGAGAGCAGTGTAATAATATCTTAGATAATCAGAAAGAGAGAAGTGTAATTAAGAGATTCCGGAGATCACAGATGACTAGGATCAGGAAACTATGTGCTTGGTTTCATGACTTTGCAAAGATGAGGCTGTGAAATTCTCAACTAGACCTGAGAGGCTATGGCTCACCACCAGGCCCACTCATCTCCCTGCTATCTCCCAGCCACCTCTAGTCCATCTCCAGGTCACCTCCCAGCCACCTCCTAGTTATCTCCCAGCCACCTCCTAGTTACCTTCTAGTTAATTTCCCAGCAATTTCCCAGGCTCTGGAGGATGGTGTGAAGTTCTGTGCTGTGTCAGTCTCATCTCCATACCCCAATGGAGACTCGCGCTGCCTCTCTCAATTCGCCCTAATGATGATAAGCGAGCACATGCTACACTACAGATCGAAGGAAGTACAAATCAAGATGCCCATTCTTTTTCTTCCTGCTATCCGCATTCCCCTACCCCTCGTAGCACAGCGTTTGTTTCTCCTCCGTTTGTTATGTAGGCCTGATTAGGCTGCTGCCTTCTCTGTTCATTCTTCAGCTACTCGCTCCATCCCTCTCCTTAGGCTCTAATGTTTCCTGATGCTGACGTTGTGCCCTTGCATTGTTTTGGTGCGGTTTTCTCGTGTCATGTTTTAAATGAACAGAAGTGACTAGCGTAGCTTTTCTCGTTGCGCCTGGTTGGCGCTAGAAATATTTTAAATGCGAATGAGGTCCTCTGAAAGGAAACTGGAGATGTCTTTCCAGTGGGAAGGAATGGTAGTGTGTTGCTCTTATGAAAGCCAGTGCTTAATCCCTGTGGGGCTCTTCAGGGGCTCTCAAGGGCAGGCCACTCTGGGTGGAAGAAAACTGTGCAAAAATGAATTATATGATGGTCTCAAAAATATATTTATTTAGTTAGCTTTGCATTTTATTTTTGTTCAGAAAAAGAATGGGCCCGATTGCTGCAAGACAGAAAGTGTCGGATTTAATGTTAAATCTCGCTGACTTCCCCATTGCACCTGGCTCGGTAGCTAAAAATCTTGTTGTCATATTCGACTCAGACTTATCATTCCATAAATACATAGATAGTATTACTAGGATAGCTTTTCTTCACTTATGCGATATTAGCAAGCTAAGGAATACCCGATCCCAGCATGATGCAGCAAAAATAGTACACACCTTTCTTAGCTCTAGATTTGACTACTGTAACTCATTACTAATAGGATGCTCTAGTAAGAACTTAAGTAAGCTGCAATTAGTTCAAAATGCTCAACCAGAGTTCTAATTAGAACTAGGAAATTCGATCATATCAGCCCAGTCCTTTCAACCCTGCACTGGCTCCCAGTAAAATTTCGCATAGACTATAAAATCCTTCTATTAACATATAAAGCTCTGCATGGACTCACCCCTGATTATCTGCAAGAACTTATTTCCTACTATGAGCCTCCATGTTTACTAAGAACACAGGGTGCTGCTTCTTACTGGTTCCATCAATTAATAAGGTAACAGTAGGGGGAAGAGCCTTTTCTTACAAAACCCCCCAACTATGGAACAACCTTCCAGAAAATGTCCGGGACTCTGACACAGTCTCAGTCTTTAAGTATAGGCTAAAAACTTATTTAGTTAAACAATTGGTAATTGATATTCCCTCGTAGATAAAGGTTACAGATCCAGGGGTTCATGGGCAGAGGGTTTTATGGTATACTGAGACACTGGTGCTGTCGTCCCAGCACTGCACACGTTCACTCAAGTTTGTTGACGGTGGGGTGCAGGGATGCCAACGCCTCAGGGTGCCCCCAAGTCTGTGTTACCTTCTGGTTCTGTCTGGTTCTGTCTTAGTTAGGCTGTTATAGTTAATTGCTGGAGTTGCTGCTGCCACGCTTATGAAATGTCTACAATTTATGCCCCATACAGAACTGTCTCGCTTTACTTTTACTGAGCTAATGGCTGTCCTTGGTACTAAGTAAGGACTGAAGAGGCTCTCCTGCTACCTGTCCCGGACCAACCACCTCCTACTCATCCAGACGCAGATGAAGGATTAATCAACTGGATGGAGACCCTCATCAGCACCCCTGGTTCCCCCCGCCCTGCTGTGGCACAGCCCTGGACCTTATGTTATAGCTAATTTACTACCGTGTTTTTTATATATTTATCTTGTTGTCATGGTGACCAGTGTCGGCCAGAAGAGGATGGGCTCCTCCCTTGAGTCTTGGTTCCTCCCAAGGTTTCTTCCTCACACTCTTAGGGAGATTTTCCTTGGCACTGTCGCCCTGGGCTTGATCACTGGGGGCTTGGACTCGGACACTTGTAAAGCTGCTTTGAGACAACATCTGTTGTAAAAGGCGCTATATAAATAAACTTGATTTGATTTGATTTGATTTGAATTACATTAAGAATTAAATTAAAGCATTATGTGATCCCCCCAGGAGGGGTCTCTGTCTGTCAGCCATATCACCAGGCACACATCTCTTTCTTCCTGAGTCTTCTCTTGTCACAAGTTCACCACATGCAACCTGAAGCTGGATGTGTGCCTTTCAAAGTTCACAAAACTTCATGCTCCATTACGAGTAAACAAAGCATTACTCAACTACATAGCATTCAAGGTCTCTGGTGACCATACCTGAACATGAGCTAAAAAAGAGTTACACTGACTGTTTCTTTAAATTACGTTTTTGAGTTTTTGAATAAATATGCAGAGAAAACACAACATCGTAGAGGGAGATGGGAGAGTGTTGACTTCCTTTTTAGAGGTATATCCACTGACCCTGGCAGTAGTTGCAAAAGGATAAACAGCTTTTAATAAGAAAGTTTGGAGCTGTAAAGCCCACATGTGGCATGTATCAATAGCTATTGCTTATTAACAAGTAAACATGGGAACAAGAAGGGAGCAGAAAGAGAGAGAGAGAAAGAGCAGGCCGGAGTGGTGCATGGAGGATCTGGGGATCAGCTCAGTTACCAGCTCATAATTACAGACGGGCTGTGAGAGGAATCTGAGATATGATAGGATGAAGAATGTAATTAATTTAAATACATCTCTCTCTCCCGCCACTGGAATCATACACCTCTGTAGCTCCTAATAGTTTAACTTGAACCATGTGAGTGGTTAAGAGCCAGGGAGGAAGAGGGGAGAGAAAATGAAAACAAAAGAGCTGAGACCTAAGAGTAGGAAGGTACTGCAGATCACCTGGCAAAGAGTTAGGTGCTCCTTCTAGAGCCTGCTAGAGAGGTGTATAATATAACTCGGTTATATTATTATTTCCTATTTCCACCTGCGTAATATCAATCGTCTCCGTGCCTTCCTTACTCCCCATACCACTGCTATACTTGTTCACAACCTTGTCTCGCCTTGATTATTGTAATTCCCTTTTTGTGGTCTTACTCACAAATCTCTCCATAAGCTTCAATTGGTTCAGAATTCTGCTGCCGTGTCATCACCAGAACACCCTCCATTCATCACATCACTCCTGTTCTCCAACAACTCCACTGGTTTCCAGTGAAGTTCTGCATCAATTACAAAATCCTTCTGTTCACATTTAAAGTTATTCACAATCTTTCCCCACCATATCTCTCTAATCTTCTCCATGTTGCTATTCCTTCTCACACCCTTAGATCATCCTTTTCCATTCATCTGACTGTCCCCTCTGCTCGCCTCACTACCATGGGGAGTAGAGCTTTCAGCAGCTCTGCTCCCCAGCTCTGGGATTCTTTACCATCTCACATAAGGAATATACACTCACTTTCACAATTCAAGTCCACACTCAAAACCCACCTGTTTAAGAGTGCATTTTTCATCTGATGGACTTATTTAACCTGTTTTATTCTTGTATATTCTTTGATTACTTTTACTACTTTATTTACTCTGTTTACTTTGTATTTTTGTAAGGTGTCCTTGAGTGACATAAAGGCGCCTATGAAATAAAATGTGGTATTATTATTAGAGAAAGGTGGCCCTGCTAGTGTCTGATAGAGCAAGGTGCTTCTTCTAGAGCTTGTTAGAGCAAGGTGCTTCTTCTACAGCTTGTTAGAGCAAGGTGCTTCTTCTAGAGCTTGTTAGAGCAAGGTGCTTCTTCTAGAGCTTGTTAGAGCAAGGTGCTTCTTCTACAGCTTGTTAGAGCAAAGTGCTCCTTCTAGAGCTTGTTAGAGCAAAGTGCTCCTTCTAGAGCTTGTTAGAGCAAGGTGCTTCTTCTAGAGCCTGTTAGAGCAAGGTGCTCCTTCTAGAGCCTGCTAGAACTATAAGCAGTGAAGCCATGGGTTTGACTGCAGTGGAGTGCACACTGTGTAGTACTGCTTAATATGCATGAGCACAGGTTAATATAATGAGGTTAATATAATGAGAACAAAAGTGTGTAAGAATGCATGTGTGTGTGTGAGGATCTGTATGTGTGCAGGGTTGTGTGTGTGAGGATGTGTGTGTGTGAGGATAGGTGTGCATGGCTGTGTGTGTGAGGATCTCTGTGTGTGTGAGGATCTGTGTGTGTGAAGATGTGTGAATGTGTGGAGACGCGTGTTCCTATGCGTGCTTCCTTGTTGCTGTGTGCAGTGTACGGTGCCGGATGGTGTGCTACACCTTGGTTGCTCGTTATGAGCTGCTATGAAGCACATTAGTGTGTGTGTCAGGTGGCAGAGGGCAGAGACAATCACAGGAGAAAACCAGCATGGGAGTAAATAACACGTGGCACCCGGGAGCATGGGGTTGAGGTGGAGCACAGATGACGAGTTGCTTGGTTTGGTGTGGTAGCACAAATCCATGATATCATCAAAAAATGAAAAATAAACTATTGTGTGTCTGTGTACATATGCCTGTAGTTTCATGTGGTGCTCAAGCCTGTGCAGTCTGCCAGGGCAGCTAGTTGCACCCAGAGAGAGACGGGGTGTAGCAAATGTACCCTAGCAGTGCCTCAGGCCCGACTGAGTAAATGTCGAGAATCGGAGAGAATTACACTCTGTCCACCCTCCCTCCCTCCCTCTAATGATCTGTGGGTGGGTGGATGAGTGTCTGTTTCTGTCTGCATACAAGCATGGCCTTACACAGGTTTGACTAGTATTAGGCTCAAAACCCTTTTCAAGTTGAATGTCGTGATTTCCTCCACTCAGAGAGTGAGAGTAATGACAGAGTGCATCATGCCCTGGAGGGGGTGTACTCTAGGACAATTCAAAGAACACTTACAAATGTATTAACCTGCCTTTCACACTGACCTATCCAAAACACCACTGTATACATGATCTTGAAAAGGAACCATGGCCAACAAGAGAAAAATGAAGATGAGCAGTTGGAAAGACAAAACAGAAATGAAGGTGAAAATGGAGAAGGAAAGTGAATTTGTGAAACAACAGAAATGGCTGTTGCTCTACTGGTCTCTCTACACAAGCTCCCAGTCTCTCTACACAAGCTCTCAGTCTCTCTACACAAGCTCTCAGTCTCTCTGCACAAGCTCTCAGTCTCTCTACAGTCTCTCTATACAAGCTCTCAGTCTCTCCACACAAGCTCTCAGTCTCTCTACAGTCTCTCCACACAAGCTCTTAGTCTCTCGACACAAGCAGACGTGTGGCCTCGCACTCACATGCACGCACGCAGGTAGGCACACACACGCACACACCCACACACACTCACAAGTACATGCACACACACACACGCACGCACATACCCACGACAGCATACATGTGCACACATATACCAGTAAGCACATACATTCATTCAACCACGCATCAGGGTGACAGGGGAACCTGCAGCTCTAACACACACACACACACACATGCATACACATATAAGGGGTAATGGGGTTCTGTTTAAGACACATACACCCTGTCCCATATGTAGACATAAGCAGCTTCACATCCTCACACACCCACCCACAAGCACATTCACTCACTTAATCAAACACAGGAAGAGTGCTTGTGGTGCGGAGACATGCGTTATATCTCTCACTCCGTGAGCAGCGGCAAAAAAGATTCATAATTCTCCCTCCCCCCAAAATCCTGTTTATTTTTGAGTTACTCGTTCCGTTTAACCACCAAACCACCTTCAAGTAGGGGATAAAACACTGTGCACAGTTACATCAACTGAGCATTATCCTGACAAAACACGTATGTCACTACATTCAATGGCATTAGCTCTGTTCTGTTCTATACATGTATTTTTGGAGGCGAATCATTACCAAATGAACCACGCGTCCAGAATTCTGGCTTCAGTTTAGAGCAAATAAAAATGTTGGCAGAAAAAGTCTAATCAAGACAGAATGTGTTGTAATCACAAAACAGACGAGGAGGAGACAGAGGAGGAAGGTGGAGAAGGTCTTGTAATGCTTGCCTCATGCCTACAGTAATGCTATAAATCCAGGCTGCATTGTGTAGGTCCCATCTTTGAAGCAGAGGCAGGCAGACTGTAATAAAGTCATGTCAGAGAATGCTTGCCTGATACAGTGAGTTAATTCAAGATGTAGATCAAGTAAAAAAAAAAGAGGTAATGGGAAGAGGAATGGAATGGAGAGATATCGGAGAGATTAAAAAAAAAGAGAGAAAGGGAGGGAGAGTGGACAAAGAGAGAGAGAGAGAGAGAGTAGAGAGAGAGGGAGAGCAGAGAGAAGGAGAGTAGAGAGAGAGAGAACAGAGAGAGGGAGAGGAGAGAGAGGGAGAACAGAGAGAGGGAGAGGAGAGAGAGAGTAGAGAGGGAGAGTAGAGAGAGAGTAGAGAGGGAGAGTAGAGAGAGAGTAGAGAGGGAGAGCAGAGAGAGGGAGAGGAGAGAGAGAGTAGAGAGGGAGAGCAGAGAAAGAGGGAGAGTAGAGAGAGGCAGAAAGTGAGCAAGGAAGAGAGAAACAAAAAGAGAGCATTGAAAAGGGGCATCAGTGTCTGTTCCAGCTGGTTGGTCTCCTGGGGTCGTCACAAACTGCCTCCCACTCTCAAAGGCGATCACTTGAGTCACAAGAGCCATTCAGACTCATCAAAGCCCTTTGTTCTAGCAGACAGAAAGCTGGAGCAGATGACCACACATGCCATCCAACCATGATTTCATGATTTCAAATGGCAGAACTAATGGTAAACATGAGTGGTGGTGTGTTCTTCCATGAGTCTGGCAAGTCGGACTAGATGTATGTAAATGACATGTATGTAGATGACATGTATGCTCCTGATTCTTCAGAGTGGTAGGGAGGAAGGGTATGCTGGAACCAGAACAGAGCTGGTCTTTTCTCTCTCTCTCTCTATTTCCCTCCATCTGTCTCACTCCCCCTATACCATAGTGCTCAAATAAGCCTGTAGGATGTGCAGGGTCTGCCTACGCAAAATGACCTGGCCAAATCAGCTTCTAATTAGGATAAAAGGCACACTCATGCACACAAAGAATGTCTGACTCCTGACTACGAAGTACTGAATTCTCTGGACATTGGATATAGCTTCCTTGAATTCACCTTTCCTTTCTCCAAAAAAATCAGAATCTCTCTGCTAGTTTTCCCCATTCATTCCCATTCACTTTCATTCAGATTCTTCTCCTACATTTCATTTTTATTGATTTCATTCTGTTTTCTGCTTGTGCAAGCTGTGTGAAATTAAACAGCTCTCTGGCTCTGGACTCGGGGGCCATAAACCACTGCTAGCATCGGGAGAGAATGTGGGATTGATGAGAAACAACGGCCCTGCAGGCCAGGGAAAAAGATGGGGAGAGAACAGAGAAAGAGAGAAAGATGTGGATGACTTGAAAGAGGGCATGAAAAAAATATATTCCCATAGGACAGCAAAAAGGAACTTAGAATTTGTAAATGCTATTAAGACGTCTCTGTGTTAGAGACTTCTCTGCACTTTCAGCAGTAATATATCCTCTCTTTGTACTGTGTAAATAAGTTCCTTTTTATTCAAAGACATTACAGCTCTAGCATAAAGCCTGCCTCTCGCTCTCTCTGCATAAAGCCAATTCTTTCTTCTGTCCTCATTCATGTTGCCTGAGCTATATCATCTGATCTGTTTGTCTTTGTAGTCCAACTTTTTATCAAATCAAACAGCCTAGGCGTATTCAGATCGCCAGTCAGCCCCAAGTACCCAGCAAACTCAGCATTTACATCCTTGTCACCTATGACAACAAAGGAAAAGCGGCAGGTTTTGGGCATCAACGGATTAGATAAAATGTTTTGAAGAGCTTCTCTAATCCAGTGAAGAATATCTAGATCAGATTTTCCTGTCTGAGTAAATCTGAAACTGTTTTCTGGCAGCAGGTCAGTTTGTATGTTCAGGTACAGCAGACTTGGCAGGGCTTCCGACGTTCTGCTGCCTGTATGTGCATACACGTTTGTGTGTGAGTGCCTGCATGTGTGTACATGTATGTGTGTATGTGTGCTTTTGCATGTGTGAATGTGCACATGTGTGTGTGTGTGTGTGTGTGTGTGTGTTTAGAGTGGAGAAGGGAAGGAAGAATGTGTGTGAACAGTGCATTACAATACAATAGACAGCAAAATGCTAATCAGCAGTGTCGCTGTTTGCAAGAAAGATTCGCTCCATTCAATCTCTAATTCCCAGTTTCTAATTTTTTAACCCAGAGGTATTTTGTCTCCATCTGTGCTGGGTACAGAGGGGGTTAGCCTGCACGACTGTCCCATCCCCTGGCAATAGCAGTTCTCAGTGGCTACGGGGATTCGGATATGTGTTATAGCAGAAATGTGTTCCACCGCTATTTTTGTAAATGAAAACTTGTACGAGCAAATCTCCAGTATACTCCCTAGATCCTGGCTCCAGCACGCTTCTGCAGGACCAGCCTACTGCCCTTGGCATACGATGTGAGGGGGAAGAGAGAAAGAGAAAAGGAAAGAGAGAAGCAGAAGGAAAGAAGAGACAAGGCACAGACAAGAAACAGAGAGAGAAAGAGGAAAAAAGTGAATGTGAGAGAATAAGAGGGGAGGACAATGGTAAAGATCTTGTCTGATTCTATGGAAAAGAGTTTTTTTTGCTGTGTTTATGCTCTGACTGTGGTTGTTTTGAACGGAGCTCGCAGAGGGTGTCCAGAACGTAGGGTTAAACGAGCTCGCACAGTCCCACACACTCCAGGACCTCGTTAGAACGCCACCAGGGTCGCCATTGATCCGGCGAGAGCATGCCGACACCAAGCAGCAAAGTGCAGGAGTGTGCAGAAATCCGCACGTATCGATCCAAGCAGGCGAGCCTCTGGCCTCAGCGTGGGCCTGCACGAGCAGCCCTGCTCCCCTTGCTACTGATCTCAGAGCAGCCCTGCTCCCCTTGCTGCTGATCTTAGAGCAGCCCTGCTCCTCTTGCTGCTGATCTTAGAGCAGCCCTGCTTCCCTTGCTGCTGATCTCAGAGCAGCCCTGCTCCCCTTGCTGCTGATCTCAGAGCAGCCTGCTCCCCTTGCTGCTGATCTCAGAGCAGCCTGCTCCCCTTGCTGCTGATCTCAGAGCAGCACTGCTCCCCTTGCTGCTGATCTCACTGTGACTCCAGCCTGGACCGTCTACAAGAGAACGCTGGAGGACAGCAAATGGTGTTGGAGAACGCTCCAGTCACATACACCCCCGACTCACACAGGCACGTTCAGAGAAAGGAGGACATTTATAGTCCACATGCACACATGCACTGAGACAGTCACCCACACAAGCAGCTCTCAAACACCGTGGGGCGTGTGAAGAGGAGAGTGGGTGAAGATCATCATCTACTCCCTGGGTATAGTGCAGTGACAAAGTGTTTTACTCGTTGTAATTACTCCATGTTTAGGTAGAGGAAGGAAATGAGCTCAGATTGAACCCCATTCCTCCCCGATTGCTCATTAAACAACCTGAAATGCAGGTCTCCCATACACTCAGATGCACACACACACACACACACACACACACACACACATACACACATACACACACATACATACACATACATACACACACACAGAATTCCCTGGACTCCTGCTGTCTGGTGTCAATTCTCTTGAATTGTAGCTGCCAGGGGAATAAGTGAGTTAAGCTTCTGTCTTTCTGTTTGGCAGAGGCGGTTAAGCTGTCTGGTCAGCAGAAATCACAGAAATACACACACACACAAACACAGAAGGGAGACACTGGCAGCAGGAAACAAGGAAAGCCCAGGTGCTCCACCACACACACACACACACACACACACACTCAAAGATGTTCACCCACAATGTCGATGTCAGTTTAGCCATATCACTTCACCGATTAGAAGGTTTTACTCCTCTACATCAGACTAAACTAATTTCACTTACTTCCTCATCCAAATCATCAACCTGTATACTGCATCCCTACATATATACTACAGCAGTTTTTAAACAGGTACTACCAGCAGTAATTGAACCTCTTCTAAAAAATTATCAGTTCTTCTCTTAGCACCATGTTCCTAAATCATTTAAATTAGCACTTATCAAACCCATGATAAAAAATTTTTATCTTGAACTGTCAGCCACCAAACTATAGACCATTATCAAACCTCCCCTTTATCTCCAAGATCCTAGAAAGAGCACAACAGCTATGTTCTTACCTACACAGAAATATGGATTTAGGCCTCATCATAGTACAGATATGGCCTTGGTTAAAGTGGTAAATGACCTACTTCTGGCCTCTAATCAGGGCTGTTTGTCTTTACTTGTGTTACTTGACCTTAGTGCAGCTTTTGACACTTGACAGATCATTATCAGTTTGTTGATGTAAATGGTGAATCTTCTGCACAAAAGTCAAGTTTGGTGTTCCTCAAGGTTTGGTGTTCCTCAAGGTTCTGTTTTAGGCCACTGCTTTTTCCTTTGAATACACTGCCTCTGGATAACTATTTGTAAGCACGGTGTCATCTTCCATTGATATGCTGATGATACGCAGCTATACGTTTTGGCAAAGCCAGGTGAGGTACACCAGCTTAGTAAAGTTAGGCAGTGGATGCTGAGGAATGTCCTTTTACTAAATACCGATAAGACAGAAGCACTTGGACTTGGACCACAGGTAGACAGAAGGAATCTTTCTGATTACAAAGTAACTCTGGATGGTCTTGCAGTTATGTCAAGTATAGCAGTAAAAGTCAGTGTGATTATTGACTCCAGTCTTTCACTTGAAGCCCATGTAGATAATATCACTAGGATAGCCCTCTTTCACCTCAGGAACATTGCCTGAGGTGACATATATTGTTGCTATATAATGTAGATATACTATTTCATGCTTTTGTTACCTCTAGGTTGGATTATTGCAATGCGTTGCTGCCTGGATGTTCGAGTAGGAGTATAAATAAGCTTCAATTAGTCCAGAATGCAGCATCTTGAGTCTTTACTAGAACTAGAAGATTTGAACATTTCATGCCTATCCTCACTGTCAAATTTCACACTGATTATTAAATGCAACTACTTACTTGCTCCACAGCAAACTTCTGGTCTCTTATGAAATGCCTCATCTGCTCCGATCAAAAGGTGTAGGTGCCTTCTTTGTGGGTGCCTCAGATTTTGAAGACTACAGCTGGTGGTATATTGTTCCCTTACAAAGCCTCTCAGTTATGGAATAACCTTCTAGCTAGTGTTCGGGAATCAGTCTCTGTCTTTAACTCTGGTTGAAACATTACTTGTTTACTCAGGCATTTTGTTAATATATTTTTTTATAAAAAATTTTGTTAATAATAGAAGGTGCAGAACCAGGAGACTCAAGGACATGGAAGTGTTTTGGTAAACCGGGATGTTTGGATGCTGTCACCCTACCATTTTACATGTTCACTGAAGTTTGTGACCGTGATTGGCTGGACACTTTACGTCCCAGGGCTCTCACATGTCTGTGTTTCCTGCTCGTTCTCCCCTTTTTTAGTTATGTTGTCATGGCTAGCCCTGCTGGAGTCCCTGCTTGCTTCCGCACAAATGTACATTTTCTGCACCCGTTGCATTACAAGAGCCTCTAACACCTAATGTTTTATGATCCCCTCCCCATCTCTTCACTTCCCACTCGGTTCAGATGCTCATGCTACATCTGAGGTTCCAGAGATCCAGATTCCTGACCCATGATCTGCCAATCTGCCTGATCCACCCTGATACCCTTCTTCTGCTTGAGTCTCACCAACTGAACGTCACTGAGGATGAACCACACAGACAGTTTAAAACCAAAACAAATTAAAGATACAAGCTAGGACCTGTTGTGGACTGTGTCACACAGTCATCACAAGGAAACTAAGACATTTACACTTCTTCTAGATATCAAGATCTTATTTATGATCACACAAGTCACGGATAGACTTTACTCATTTTGTGTACTGTTTGTACTGTTGTTATTGTGGTGCCTAATGGATGGTCGGCCAGAGGATGGGCCCCCCTTTTTGAGTCTTGGTTCCTCTCAAGGTTTCTCCCTCTTGCTCTCAGGGTTTTTTTCATGCCACTGTCGCCCTTGGCTTCTTCACTGGGGACTTGGACTAAGACATCTGTAAAGCTGCTTTGAGACAGTGGTTGTTGTAAAAAATTACTTGACAGTGTTCACAATTTTTTGTCACCAAAAAAATCTAATTAAATGGCATTGTCTTCAACTTTATATGGTAAGACTCCATCTCTGTGTGAAAAACACAATTGTCATTAGATTACCAGAACAAAAAAAGTTCCATTAGCTGCATGTAACACATATATTACATCAGAATACCTCCCATATTTAACAGTGTGGCCCCATCCTTCTGGGGGCTGTACAAGTTTTACCATGATGCCCTACATTGTAACAGTGTATATGACAGTTGCACGGTTAGAATATTTATGGGACACTTAATCATGTTTATAACTCTGTCCTAATCGCTGTCGTCCATTAGCATTTGAAGGTCCCAGAAAAGCTCCTTGTGCTTCACGTGTGGCTGTTCATTTCCGAGTCACCGGCCTCAGCGGTGCAGGCTGCTGGAGGAAGGAGGGCTCGTTCCAAGCTGAGCAGAGCAGCTCAGCACAACTGGAGCGTAATTAGCGTGCTGTGTCACTTGGAAGCTAACAGATTACGCCTAAGCTCATTTACAACAGCCATTGGCTCTGGGAGGAGACGCTTAGCCAGGCAAGCTTGCTTTTACAAATGTTCGCTGCTCAGCTTTCGCTCAAACACGGAGAGCGAGCGCAAATAAAGGTGAAGCAAAGAAGACGGGGTGTGTGTAAGCGGAGCAGCGATGCAGTATGCCACGGGACGCTGCTGTGGTGGCACTACAGACGTGGTTCCACCATGTGTATGTTTTAATAAAGCCCGCGTCCTGTATTTGAGTTAAGGTTGTTCATTTGTCTGCAGAAAGTGTGTTTTCTAATAGCTGTGGGTGTGTATAGATCACGTAAAGCTGATACGTGCTGCACTTGGGTCTTGTTTTGCACACACATTTCAAAGCCATATAAAACCAGTCATACATATAACCTACTAGAATCATCTTGGCAATCACATACACCCCCCGGCTTATCCACTCAAACCACCCACATACACACTCTACAAGCCTGCTTCCATCACACACTCTGCAACCACCCATTCTTTCTCTCTCTCTCTCTCTCTCTCTCTCTCTCTCTCTCTCTCTCTCTCTCTCTCACACACACACACACACACAC
>JAOXYF010000003.1:17067201-17081315 GCA_028565775.1 Sternarchorhynchus goeldii
TTTCTCTCTCTCTCTCTCTCTCTCTCTCTCTCTCTCTCTCTCTCTCTCACACACACACACACACACACACACACACTGACAAACAACACAAATTCAGTGTGACGGTAAACACCAGACGACACACAATGCCTTTTTCCCCTGTGTGATTAGCAGCACTTCTATGAAGGCATGTACAACTCTCTCTCACACACACACATACGCACACACACAATCTCACACACACACTCTCCCACGCAGCCCCACTCTCACTCTCACCCTCTCCAGTCAACCAACGCTGTGAATGTTGAGGACTAACTACTCAAACAAATCAGCCTTTTTTCTCTGTCTTTCTCTCGCTCATTCCTGCTCGCTACCTTTTCTTCCACCCGCACACATACCTCTCATCTCCCCCCTCTCCCCAGCATCATCAGAGCACTGTGTGATTGGTCTCGGCCCACGCACAGACCTGCACCTCATGTGTCTTTGTTTCACTGATCTATACATCCTGCTGGCAAGCCATTCTTCTCCACCCAGCTGTCCTTCCAGTTCATTTATATATCAGATAATTTTATCCCTTTTCCTGTGTTGACCCCAAACAATTTACAAGTTCTCTCCATGTAGGGTATTCTTCCAAATGACCCACTATTTGTAACCTCTGAGCTCCATTACATGATTGTAATCCCCCCAATACTTTTATGTGACTATTTCATGAGTATAAAATTAAGCTTTGCCTCACCATATTTACAAATGTATAAGAACAAGCAGGTTGATGTATACACTGCGGCTGAAAACAGTGTATCCTGGTGATCCTGGACTGACCTTGGTAGTCGGTGTTGTTAAATATGCACATTTATTACAGGAAAAATTTAATATTGTTTTTCTCCTAAGCATAATTTGTGCATCTTTGGTAGTGTTTAACAAGGATGTGTTTGTCCTGAAATACATCTAAAGTAAATAAAATTAATTAAATGGTGCAAAACCCTCCCACAGATTTGCACAGGGCATAAAATAGCATCTGTTTTTGGTTTCAGAATAGTCTTGTAAAAACAACAGCATAATAAATCATGTCCTTTGGTGTTGATGTGAATTACGAATGTATATTTTACTGAATACACTGAATACTATTAGCATAAAACAGTTACCTATTGGCATAATAGATATTATTCTGGCTGCATTCTGGTTCCATTTAAACCATTCACCTACAGCACATGTGGTATCATCTTTCCAGCTTGCTTTAATACCAGTTGACTCTTTCACCTGTGTTAACTCACAGTTCAATATTGATTCTTAGATATATATAAAAAGGTGCAACATCTAGACATCTAGATGTCTTTCTATTGCCCTTTATTGGGCTCTTCAACTAGTCCTACTCAGCTGGTGCTCTCTCTTTCAAAAAAAAAAAAGCTTTACAGGATCAAATCTACTATTATCCATCTGTATCTTCCTTTCACCATCAGAGACTCACTGAATGTACTGTCAATAAAAGATAACAGAAACTCCATTCCCTATCATCTCCATCTCAGGATCCAGAAAATGGACTATTGGGTTAAAGATGAGCTATAAAGAGAAGCCTTTCCATGATTTTATATCTGACAAAAACGTAGCATCTTTAATCACTAGTTGTTCCATAACAGTATCAGATGTCTGGTTTTGCAGCCAGCACCTTCAGAACTGAACATAGTTTTAGAAACTTACATGGTCTCATCGTTGAGGAATTCTAGCTTGCCAGCCACCTCTTCATAGTCCTCTCCAGCCTTGGCAGTGCCCTCCGTGGTGTGGTATGGCACTGCCACCTTCCCGCGTGCTCCAGACGTCCGGTGCACCTTTACCTGCATTATACCCACGCTTTCGCTCACACGAGTCGATGCACTCTCAAACGTGAAGATGCCCGCATGGTCATCATCATAGATGGTCACCGTGGCCGTGTGGGCGTTGCCCAGTGCAGCTTTGGGCTGGGCAGAGCCTAAAAGGCTGTTCCCAGGGGCGACGGTACTTGGGTCGAGGACAGAGACCTCTGCTCGGTGGACAACACGTGGATTGCTCAGGTGCACGTAGAAGTGCTCATCTTCTTCAAAGATGTCGTCATCGATCACACCCACAGTCAGCTCCTTTATGGTCTCACCCGGCTTGAAGACCAGCGTGCCCTCAGCGAACTCGTAGTCAGAGCCAGCGTTAGCCGTGCCATCCTCTGTGCGGTAGTCCACCTGGGGGAGGACACGATGTGGGCTTGTGAGAAGCTACTGATATACCGCTGCAGAGATCTGAGCCTACAGTTCAACCGTGCTGACAGACTTCAAAGCTCTATCAGGAATGAGTAAAACTGACAGGGCCAGTTTTTGATTCTGCAAAGAAAGCTTCAAACAAGAGTAACACCACCACCACCAAGTCTGGGATACTTTAGCTTTCCCCCCAAAACAAAGTGAAACATTTTGCTATATGCTTTTGTCTTCAGTTACCAGTCTGTATATGATTTTCACGTGCAGCATATTGTGGATCAGAAACACAGAAGGTTGTTCTATTTTGACAAACTTATTTCAAATATCACATCACAAAAATAGCTCCAAATAATCAAATCTTATTTAATGTTTTTCACACACCTAGTAATTCTTACTAACACAAAAATTTGTAGTGAGTTGATTTTTTTTAATTGGTTTATCTTTATCTGTTTGTCTCGCTCCACAGAAGAAATGAATGACAATGGTAATTCTAATAATACAAAACACCATCAGGTTTGTGAATGGAGAAGCGGCTTTTATATCTGGGTAATTCCTGACTGGAGCTTAAAGAGGTATTGCTTGCAAAGATGTCATAAAATATCACTACGGAGAACGCAACATATCCTCTTCAATACCATATCAACCAAATCTTTACATTTAATTATCACAATTCAATTTTTTTGTGACATTTTCAAAACATTTAAACTGATTACTTGCAGTGCTTTCGATTCTTAAAGTGCTTGAATGTTAATTCAGTAAAAGCGACTTACAAATGAATTAAGTACTGTTATGTAATAGAAATTATCTTCATAATTTTCCATTAAATGGAGTGATCCTCTAGCTTTGAAAGCCTGTTCTTACCAATGGGTTGCTTCTCAGAGCTAACATTATCAGAATGGCTATAAAGTGACTTTTGTACAGAAATGGCAATAACGTTTGCATTAAAAATGCCCACCTTCACTGTGCAGCCACTGTCTCCACCATGCCTGCCCACAGCCAGTTTGAGTGAACCGCAATTCTCAAAGCACTGGTAGTGCGAGGGCTCAAACTCCAGGTAGATGGTGTGAGGGTCCTCTTCTTGGGCATTTGCCTCATGGCAGCTCACCACTTTCCTGGCCTGGTCTGCGGCGTGCTTCTTCAGGATGTTCCCCGCCCCGATCATCATGCGCGTGGCCTGGATGCGGTAAAAAGCCCTGCTCTTCTGTTGCTGCACTAAAACCTGGTAGTTTGCCATCTCGATCAGCTGCTCCATGTCCTTCTCTGGGTGCCTCTGCTTCAGCTCCTTCAGAGTGCGAGCCATCTCTCTCCGTGCCTCTTCCTCTTCTCCTCCTCCACCTGCTCCTCCACCTCCTCCCTCCTCCACACCTGCAAGCATCCCATCCAACACCTCCTTGTGGTGGGAGTTGCCCTGCCCATCCATCTCCATGTCCATCTTGGTAAACATGCCATCACCCTCTGTCTCGATGATGATGCCACGGTTCTTGTCAGCCCGGTAGCGCTTGTGAACGTACTTGTAGAAGAGCAAGCGGCGGTCAGCGATCCAAGCCTGGAGCACGCAGATAGGAAAGAACAGGAAAGTTAACACGGCCTCCCAGACCTCCACCACACCGGGGGAAAAGACGGAGAGGATCAGGTAGAGCCAGATGTAGGCGAATACACTCCATGCTGCCGTCACAAAAAAGACCCTCAGGTGTTTGATCTTTCGGACCTCGCCATCTGGTACAACGTAGACACAGATAGCGATGATGATGAACATATTGAAGGCAGCACTGCCTACGATGGTGCTGGGGCCAAGATGGCCGGCCTCAAATTTGTGCCCACACACCTCTATCACAGACAGCAGAATCTCCGGAGCCGAAGAACCCAGGGCCATGAGGGTGAGGTTGGAGACCGTCTCGTTCCAGATGCGCACTGTGGCTGTAGTGGTTTCTCCGTTGGGTTTCTTGATGGTGATTTCCTTCTCCTGAGAGGTGATGACCTCAATAGATGACATGAAGCGGTCTGCGATGATGGACATGCCCAGGAACATGTAGATGAGGGCGACGAAGTAGACGATGGCACGGGCCACTTTGTCACCCACTGAGGGGTTCTGTGGATTCCACACGGGCAGCACCACACCTTCAGAGCAGCTGTACTCGCCCGAACAGTTCCCAGGGCTGCTGTGGGCCACATCTGGGCTGGACTGAGCGAGCTGGGCGAAAGCCAGGATGAAGAGGAGGAGGGAACACAGGCAGAAGGTGAAGGAGTGAAATTTAAGATGGAGGTGAAGCATGGTGCAGCTGTTTCGATGGAGGAATCCACCAAGATGAGATATCTCCTCTTAAAAATGTAGCAGTTGGACTCGATACAGACTCTGAAAGAACAGAATATAACAAAGTATATAACAAATTCAAGGATAAGTGAAAGCTGTGTAGTGAAGTCTAGTTGGAACTCTTGCTAACCTCTTTTATACTTTCCCTTTGCCAAAGGCACAAATTAAACTTGTACCCTCTATGAGGAGAAGTCATACGTAGAATATATTCAGATTAAGATCTTAATTCCAGTAATCAAACCAACTGCAGTTTTTTTGAGGTTCATCTATAAAGAGGAAAGCCACTGTGAAAGTTCACTGCAGCAGTACAGAACAGCTAAATGGTTTGTAGAGCAGAGACTGTCTGCTCTACAGAGGACTTGACCGGCTTGGACAGACTCTACAGACATGGAGACGCATCTCATTGCATGTTACAAGTTACACACATATTCTGTTAACACTGAACTGATTTGCGAATCAATTAATTGTGAATGAAAATTATGTGAAAATGTGCGTAAATTATCCTGAATATGTGAAACATAAATGTGAAAATGTATGTTTCACAGGCAGGATTATTTCGAGTTATGTAAGTTAGTATGCTCCACCATTACATTCATCCTCAATTTTCAAAGTCTTCATAGCAGTGTTACTCACTGGGATAAGTTATGACTGTGACCTGAAACAGTGGCCATTACTGGACTGAGTCTGTTGTGTCTTACACTTGCTTGAAGAATGCTGGCACAGACATGTTTACATAACAGCCTAAATCACGCATGGGTGACTTGCCTCTCTCTCTCTCTCTCTCTCTCTCTCTCTCTCTCTCTCTCTCTCTTTCTCTCTCTCTCTCTGTGTACACTGTCCGTTGTTCAGCCAGCTGCATGCTGAATCTGTGCGTGATGTGCTGTTCTCACAGGCCTTTCTCTCTCGAAACGCTCTGACTGTTCCTTCTGACTGCTGCTTTGATGCTGATAGAACCACTTTGATTGTAATGCTTTTCTCCCTCTTGTCTCTTCTGTTGCTGGACAGGGCGCCTGCTGCCACTACGAGCCATATTCTGCCATGCCACTGCCCAGATGGCACTTGGCCTATTTATAACAGTGCCAGGGATGCTCCCAGAGTGCCTGGCACCAACAGCATGCCAGCACACCCGTCAGCAGCCTAGGCATATCCCAACCTCTGCCCAAGCGAGGGTTCATCGATCTCCCTCCTCCATGCCAGCATCCTGCATGAAGGCCCATTCAGCGCATCGGTGGGTTGGGCTGATGGCCTACAGTCAGATTTCCCTCAACAGTGCAGGGAACCTCTCTGCTCTTCACAATAGCAGCAACTGGAGGTGGTGTAATTATGAGAGTGTTTAGCAGACGGCCGGCTGCTTTAACTGGAGGAGATGGAGAGGACTGGTCTCAGCGGTAGGGCCAGTGAGCACTCCCAGGCCATGTGAAGCAGCCTGATATGAGCCACAGAGAAATAGCTTCCACTCTAAAACAGCACACCACAATCTCTTCTCCCAGCAAAATAAGAAAGAACTTGTTTTTATTGATTGATGATACAATCTAATTAGTGAGGGAGAGAAGTCTACAGTTTTTTTATTTACAGGCCTATAAAGGTCTAAAGTTTTGCTTTGAAAATCTTATTTGGGACATCCATCCCCAGTTCCCACATGTAAACCTAAGGTACACATCCCCTCTCTCCATTACACACACACACTGCTGTGAAATACACTGAAGTAACTCAGAACTGTTTTCAAAACTTTCCAAAAAGCACAAATATACCTGAATAACTGCCAGTATATCAGCATTAATTCTGTACCAACACTGTGCCCAAATACACCTGCCCATGGGCACATGTGTATGTGCCTGTCCTGGGAATATTAGTATCGATTTCTGGTGATGACTCTGTACAGCAAAGTGGTTGTTTTGTCATGCTATGGATTTCTGTGCAACTCCAAACTAGTTAAAAGAGTGACTGGGTGTGAGACATTAACAAATATGTAGCACAAATTCATATCACCTGTACATTTAATCCACCTGTCAGACTTAATTAAAAAATGCTTCCTTAAAATAACGGCATGCAAAGTTGTGGCATCAAAAATAAAGGGTTTTTATGAGAACATTTCTGGCCCAACAAGGCTTGCTATATTAGTACATAGGTGGGCGAGCACATAGACTTGCGCTCGCGCTCGCGCTCACGCGCACACACACACACACACACACACACACACACACACACGCACAACATGTAATGAGATAGCATCATTAAATTAGTCTACACTCTGTGCAGTCTCATATACATAAGAGAATGGCAACCCTGCAGGGTTTCTATCATAGTCTCTCCTCATTCCTCTCATTCCCTCTCACTTACACGCACAGATAAAAGATCAAGGAGCTTCTTTTAAATTCCATGGAGTCAGAAAAAAAAAAACAGTCTGGGTAACAACAATCTAGAAAAATGTCTGAATCTCAAATTCAGAACATTTTCTCAAAACCTCAGAACAAAGTTTTAGTTCACTTTTCATATTGAGGTGCTGATGGTTCCCAGGGTGGAGAGAGGCATGTGGAGGGCTCCCAGGGTGGAGAGGGGCATGTGGAGGGCTCCCAGGGTGGAGAGGAGCACACGGATGACTCTGAGGCTCCCATGTGCTTCTCTGCACACTTACTTTAGTTCAATTTAACGTTCAGTGTTCGTTGTTAGAAACACTGATTTGTGTAAGTTAGTTTAGCCCAGTCATGTCATTTTAGTTTAATTAGAAGTCTGTCCACCAACTATGTGAGTTAGTTTGCTGGCTTCCTCCCTCTCATTTCCCCCACTGAGCAGTCCTTGTTCTGCCTTTGTGGCTGTGTTTGTCTTTGTGACTTTGTTTGTTTGGCTGCCGCTAATAAAGTGTTCACTGCAGCTGTGATGTTTTCTCTACCTTCTTTATGTCAACACTAAAATATTGTGTGTGCAAAGACTGAGTGGTGCTATTTACAACTGTCTCTAAATCTAACAATTAGAGATTCAAAGTGTGGTATTATGAACTGAATATGAACATGAACAGGAACAATTAGAGATTCAAAGTGTGGTATTATGAACTGAATATGAACATGAACAGGAACATTTAGAGATTCAAAGGGTGGTATTATGAACATGAACAATTAGTGATTCAAAGTATGGTATTATGAACTGAATATGACCATGAACAATTAGAGATTCAAAGTGTGGTATTATAAACTGAACATGAACATGAATAATTAGAGATTCAAAGTGTGATATTATGAACTAAATATGAACATGAATAATGATTCAAAGTGTGGTATTATATACTAAATATGAACAAGAATAATAAGAGATTCAAAGTGGGATATTATGAACCCAATATGAACATGAACATGAATAATGAAATATTCAAAGTATGGTATTATGAACTGAACATAAACATGAACAATTAGAGATTCAAAGTGTGGTATTATGAACTGAACATAAACAAGTAGCAATTCAAAGTGTGGTATTATGAACTGAATATGAACATGAACATGAATAATTAGCGATTCAAAGTGTGTTATTTTGAACTGAACATGAACAATTACAGATTCAAAGTGCAGTATTGTGAACTGAACATGCTGATTTCAAATTTACTTTACTATTACATTTATTTTGCCTCTCGCTTCCAGCAAGAGCTGCATACATCTAAATTTAAAATCCTCAAATCTTTTTAAAAATCTACAGACCTTAAGTGTTTAATCTTTAATTTCACATACTACTTGCTTAAATATATAAATGATAATTTTGAGTGTGTGTGTGTGTGTTTAAGAGATATGAATTGATCACCCATTCATTACTCAAGCTCTTATGTAAACATGTCTATGCCAGGATTCTTATGTAAGAATGTCCCCATCAGACTCACTCCACTGGACGTGACGGAGCCCAGTGAGAAAAAAACTGATGGGAAGACAGAGGAAAAAGAGGGAGTGAGTGATGGTGTATATTATCTAGATTAGTAGACAAATATATGCATTTAGTGTATGTGTGACTATGTAGTTGATGGGTGTTGTTTGATCTTGAGAGAATAAACTAATCCCTTACCTGGGTGAAAAGGGTGTAAAAAGAGAGGGAGTGACACAGAGTGTGAGGACAAAAGAGAAGACTAGACAGAAGTAGAGGAATCGTAAGAAGTCAGTCAGAGGAAAATAGTGGGTGAGAAACAGATAAAAGCACAAAAACATCAAAGTGTAAATGAAGACACAGGCACTAATCTGAAGTAGTTTTTGTACTGCATACAAAAGTTGAGGCAACTGAATTGATAAAGTAAAATGTAAAAAATACATTGTCAGAAACTCAGCACTAACAGGTCAAACAGCTAAAACCCTGTGGCTCAGATCAGGGTTTCTAGACTATGGACGCGTTTCTAGACTCATCCCTGCAAAAGTGCAAGCATGCACATGTACTGCACTACGTTACCACGACGCTGACCAATGAAAACACCCTTCACAGTCGGAATGTGGTACTGAAGCAGTAGGACGGTACAAACAGGGATGCATGGTGGAGCTTCTTCCCAGAAGCCACTGCTCTCCTATTCACTTCTAATCCCATTAAGCCCCTCCCTCCCCTCCATCAATCCCTTCATCTACCCCTCCCCCATTTTTTCAGATACAAACTCGTAATAAAACTGCTCATGGGTCGCATGAGGACAATTCTGAGGTGGACTGATGCAGTCAGTACTTATGCAGTCAGTACTTATGCTGTCTCCCTCCCTACTCCTGTTTTATTGAATATCTGAGTGCCGTCCGCATTTGGATACTGTTTCCTCCATCTTAATTGAGCAGGAGGTTAACAGTGCCAGGAGGGCAGGGTTAAAGAGAAATTAAATGACATTTCATTTTTCCTTGGCAGTCACTGAGGCCAGCTGAACAATCAGTCAGTGTGCAGAGTTCCATCCTCACACCGGAAGAGCAGCCCTAAGATTAGAGCCAGAGAGATTTAGCACCTTTTTAAAACAAGAATGAAAACTAGGATTAGCTCAAAATAGGATAAGTTTAAATGCCCTCAACCAATGGTGGAAGGCAAAACCCCAGCTTTTACTGGCCTTGAGAAGCAGAGGTGGAGGATGTGGGTTAGTGCCGTGTTTAGACCTTGTAGTTCCTAACGGAAGTGCCGATATAAGGACATGCAGGCCATCGTTCATCTGCCTCCCTCTGCTGGAATTCTAAACAGAGCTCAGTCGATAAACACCTGCGCCTGTACAGGCATGAAAATGATAATTAGAGTCAGCATAGGTCAGCAGTGAGGTTATGTTTGAG
This sequence comes from Sternarchorhynchus goeldii, assembly GCA_028565775.1. NCBI lineage: Eukaryota > Metazoa > Chordata > Actinopteri > Gymnotiformes > Apteronotidae > Sternarchorhynchus > Sternarchorhynchus goeldii. Next base: position 17,076,963 of record JAOXYF010000003.1, read on the forward strand.
GAGAGTGGAGGACAATGCCTGCACACACACATACACACACACACACACATAAACAAATAAACACACACACACACACACACACACACACACACACACACAAACATGCACACATAAACACATACACATACACACACATAAACACACACACACACACACACACTGCCCAGTCTTGTCAATGAGCTGATGGACTAAGACAAGCAGCAGTTTACTCAGCCATTTAAGAACGGGACAGACATATAACTTTCACCATTACAGCCTGCATCCCTCTGTCAGAGGTAGGAGCAGCACGGGCCTTTCCCACTTTGTCATGTGCATTTCCCAGCTGCCAGCATCGGCTCGGATGGCCCCTCCTTAGCACCTCGCTGTAATTGCGGTGGAATGAAGCCAAGCTTCTCTAACAGTATTTTAATGCGGCCAGCATCGTATGTCATCATTAGAGGTGCATTCATTCGCTGAGCTGGGAGCGGGAAATAGGGGCGCTCATCCCACGTGTGCTCACAAACCAGCGGAAAAGAAAAACAGAGCTGGATGCTCCAACAGAAATGATCAGAATAAACCGACAGATCATTTCATGAAGACACAATAACTCACAGAAGTGCCACAAATAGACAGGAGCGCGATAAATTGTATCAGCAGGTACAGCTGTTTTCAAAATCACACTGTCAGTACTCAGGTCTGCTTGTTTATCTTATTTTTTTTTTTTCTCAGAATCAATCTCTCATGCCTTGACTTTTCTCACGTTCATGCCTTTAAAGTGATCCACGTGCATCATCAGTATGAACTGGCTGCTGCCTGAAAGGACCCAACGTGCACACGTGAGACAGAAGCTACGACGTCACACGCCAAACCCGCACGAACCAAAAACAAACAAACAAAAAAGCCGTGTTCACAGAACGACAGTTCATCAATGAAGAAGGACAAGAAAACTGAAAGAACAGTACAAGCACTCATAGCAAAGGTTATTTGCCGCAGAGGTTGGAATACTGATTAGAGGGAACAGGTAAACAGAGGACCAGAAACAGGGCTGATGCTGTATGAGCAAGGAGTGCTGTGTGGGTGCAGGAGTCAGAGGTACTGTGACTGGAATATGGACAGTGATAAGAGATAGAAAGAAAAGAAAAGAAAAGAAAAGAAAAAGCCATTAAATACATTTACACAGCTCTGTAAGACAAAACAATCAGATTTGGGTAACTGATTTAAAAACAAATGATTAACAACAAATGATTAAAAACAAAATTAGTTGTTATCTGTCTACACTTTGCCATAGCGTCCTTGTAGTGATGGCAGAGAGAATCTGTGTATGTAGGGGCTTAGACAGTATCTAGTCATAGCAGCAAAGTCAAAGTTCTCACCAGCTCCTGCCAGCCCCACCCCCACTCACATCTCTGGCCAATCACCGAGGAGGCGGGTGACATGTTCAGACTCTTTCATGGAGTGACTTTTCTAAATTTGCCTCATCTTGGCCACCATCCAAAGTTCCTTTACAGCTTTCTGAAGGCTTAAGAAACCTGTTTGAAAGGATGCATAAAACCAGCCTTTAGGCAGAATTATGGTACACAGTATATAACAGCACTTTGTTGAAGTAATGAGAAGTGAACATTCAGTCAGGCCTGCGTCCAGTTTAATGCACCGCCAAGTTTACAGGGATGAGCTGGACATTTCCATTATTATTGTGGATAAGGTAGTCCACCCTCTAACAGCCCATTCACAAAACTGGCTGATTTGTACAGACTCTCTTTGTTTGAAGGAATGACTGCCCTCACATCCAGAGGTCACTGAGAAATGTTGCTCTGAAGGTCTGAGGAACATGTCCAGTGTAATGGACCAAGATTACATATAATCTTCACTTTCCCTCATTCTTCCAATGAAGCTGGGTTGTCTCTTTATCTACAGAATGCACAGAAGGATGAGAAGGAGAGAACTGAAAAAGAGGATTTAGAGAGAGAGAGAGAGAGAGAGAGAGAGAGAGAGAGAGAGAGAGAGAGTGAGAGCATGTGGAGGGGAAGAGGGAACGAGAATACAGCACAGTAGGGTTCTCGCCTTTGAAGCCCCAGACGGGTGGAGAGAGACGGAGCAGGCAGAAATGCATGATGGAGCAGGCAGAAACGCTTCACGTGCATGTTCAAATGCTTGAGCACAAAACCTATTCATATGGGGCAAAAGCTGGCTATGTGATGATGCTTACGAATAATAATAACAGTCTATGAAATACACAAACCCTGTTCCTAATGACTTCATGCACTTGTGCACTCGTTTTCACACATCATGCAAAAACACCGACCACGGTTGCTCCCCCCTCTCTCACAGTGCCATATGAGTTGGTGTGAATCAGCGCGAGATGTGTCCTAAACGCTCGTGGCAAGCGAGCGAGCGTACGTGGCCACAGCTCTCTGCCATGAACCAGCTCTGCGTCTGGCAGCTCGCCACACAACCAGCCACCTCAGGCAGCAGGCAGCAGGCAGCAGGCAGCAGCTTCTCCCGTGTGCTGCGGAGAGACGCTTCCCCAGCCCTGATCACGGCCCACGTTCGACACGGTCCCGCAACCACCCGCCCCCCCTCCCCACGTCTGCCATCGGATAACATCCATTAATATTCACAGCACATGCTATATGCTAGCATTCTGCATGTCCTGTATAATCTCAAACAGCAGACTGGTTGAATGGTAGACAGCTTGGATTTGTTGTTGGGTTTTTTTTTTGTTTGTTTTTTGTTCTTTTTTTTGCGCTGGCCCGCGCATGTTATTGAAATTGTGGACTTAGTCACAAACCAAAGCATCCGTCCTTTCACTATAAAGCATTCATCATTGTGCCTCCTGCTGCTGCCNNNACCCTACTCACGGCAATGGCCCGCTTAAATAACAAAACTGCACAGTGGCCGAAACAACGATACACCACTGGGCAGAAACACTGCCAGACCTCACCTCTCTGTTATCACTCTTTTTCATTCTCTCTGGCCCTGATCAGGACTAAGCGTCAGCCTGCAATAACTTCACAGTTATACACAGCTTGCAGAAAATATTACACAGTTGCAAAACCTGTTTAATGAGGGTGGCACATTACTGCTGGACCGTTGCTGTGAGATGGGGGCAAAAAAAAGACCATTGTCTAGCAAACGCTCAGCTTGGGAAAGCTGACTTGAAATACGAAATATCCCACAGAAGAGAAATAAATACCAAGTTTCCTCATTGGGCCGATTTTTGCAATATCCTGTTTCATAATCACCCTCATCACATCAGCACCACAGTCAACGTCCTCGTCAAACAGGCATTTCATAGCTGAACCAAAGTAAGCGACACTCAACTGACTCAATGCTAGTCAGTCTGGAAGCCTGTGTTTCAGGTAGCTTTGTACTCATTATAATCAAGCTGTCTGGGCCAGCTGGCCACCTAAAGGCAAGGCTAAGCATTTTGGGAAAGGTCACCTGCTGCTCACCCTCAGTGGGCTGCATACTGCTTTTGCCAGATAAAATAACACATTTCTTATTTTCAGTCATTCAAGCCATTCTCCTTAGGGATTGTGACATTTGCCCTGGGTGTCCAGACTGGTATTTTCTGTTTAGCTTTATATATGTGTCCAAACATACATGGACTGTGAGGCCCATCAGATAACACTATCACCATTATAAAGCTTCTACTCATCAACGCAGCACATGTTTACACATAAACAAACACACAGACCACTGTTTCCCGGCTACACTGTAGATACACTGGAATTCACAGTGATGTTTGGGTCAGAGACACATCTTGAATCTACACTTAGTTAACTGCGTAATTGCATAGTGCTACAGCAAGTGTGCATATACTCGGGTTTAGCCAAGCAAAAAGCAAAATATGACTGGCAAAGATTTCGAGACCATCACAGCTAAAGCAAATTTCCAGAGGTAATTATGTGTAAAATCATCCCTCATGTTTGAGCAGTGAAAATATATGTTCTTCATACAATATATAGATTAATATGTCCATATCTTTTCCATATCTGAGAACAAAAACAAATATGCTACTCTTTATCATTACACAGTAAAATATTGAACCATTATAAATAATATATCTAAAATATCTCATCTCACACCAGCAAGAGATGAAGGTATCGTCTGACTATAAAAAAGTGGTGTGTCTTTATTTGCATGTTGCAAAGTTTGCTAAATAGGGCTGCAGTGTTTTAAGAGCTGTGGAGTTGTGCAGACCCACAGAGTCGGACCAGACATGGAAACCTGTCAGAGCCACGCTGTAGCTCCACTGCCCACAGTACTGTACCAGAGAGGGGGGGGGGGGGGCACCAAGCGTGAGAGAGAAAGGGGGAAGGGAAGAGAGAGAGAAAGAGAGAGAGAAAGAGAGAGAGAAAGAGAGAAAGAGAT
>JAOXYF010000003.1:17081415-17111992 GCA_028565775.1 Sternarchorhynchus goeldii
TAGAGGGGGGGTAGAGGGGGACACATATTGCATCTGTTAACCTCAAGCATTTCTCCACAGTGGAGGAAAGACAGACAGATAGAGAGAAATAGAGAGAGAAAGATATAGGGAAAGAGAGAGAGAGAGAGAGAGAGAGAGAGAGAGAGAGAGAGACAGTGAAGAAAATGATACCTCTTATTTAGCTATGTGGAGAATGAAGATTTCTGAAACCTTTCACACTCGTTAAGGTGAAGCTGACAGTCACCCAGTGCTCTTCTGTTCCAGCTCCCACGTCACTGCAGCGATTTACAATCACTGAACCATAACAGCTGCACTGATTGATCAATCTCCACTAAGAGCTAGATAGACATTACTTAGACTGGTCATCTACGAACACCACACCCTGTAGAGCTGCTGGGTTAACTCCACGCCCTGTAGAGCTGCTGGGTTAACACCACACCCTGTAGAGCTGCTAGGTTAACACCAAATAACACTGCCAACAGTGCCTGCATCATTTCATCCCAGAGCACACAAAGAGAGGAAAATGCACATGTAAATATTTCATTTCACCTTTAATTAACTGTGAGACAAAAACAAGGTAGTCCTCTTGGATCAGGTGTATCTGCACATACCCTGTTCGTATGGAGATTCAGCACCATGGATAGCGACATGGATATTCATGCAGTGTATGAACTGCTGACGATGCTCAGCATCTCAAATCCCAGACAAAAAATGAAGATCCTTCTAAGAGTTTCACCCTTTAATACAGGCAGTATTTCAAATGCAAATTCTAATGCAAAGAGATGTTTTGCGAACAGACATCAAGCTGTTCCTAGGCACTTGATTCTCCTATCCAGCAGGCCTCACTCTCAATATAGAAAGGATGTGTTTAATTGTGTAAAACCCAGAATCAAAATGCGGCACTTGTGTAGGCTGAGAGGGTCAAGCAGTTTTCTGCCTTGTATGATTGGCCAGACAGAGCATAACTTTGACTGATGGTATGCAATAACAGCACATTATTTAGTGGAGAAGCCAAAGTTACCATTAGAAGCTGCCAAAATCATAAGCAAAACAATATATTATTAATGCAAGATTGTAATTAGCCAGCTGCAGCATTCATTAGGGAATGTACAAACATACCAAAAGTAGAAACATAAACAGGCTTGAATTCTAACTATAAAGAGTAAGAAAAGAGAAACATAAGAAAGAAAATGGGTGCATAAGAGAGATTCATAAAGCATCTCCAAAGAGCAAATAATTAGCTAGAACCCAGTGGAATGTTCACAAGTTCTGCTAAGAGATTAAAATGCCCACGCAGATATAAAACCTGAAACTAAAATTTGCAACACAGAGACCAAAGAAGGCTTGACTATATATAGGAATAGACAACAAAAACTGCATAGGCTTTTAAAGATTTAAAAAATTGCCTTGACAAATGAAAAAAGAAAAAAAACTTTAACAAACATTGATGATTAATATCGTATTTCATAAATGAGGCTATTATTTGAATAATAACATCATTTTGTCCTATACAGATGGAGCAAAATACACATTAACTGGGGCCACTGGCTCACCTGATGAGAATCTATGGAGGCGGCCATCTTAATGGGCTGACAGGTTTTTGGGTAAGAGGTGGAATACAAATACTGCCTGGGTGCTGGATCCTTTGCTCTGGACTAATAACGCTGGCAGAACTGATAGAGAAGCAGTGAACCAAGAGTCATTTGGCCTAAGATCCCCACACTGCATCAGACCACAGTGATCTCAAAGACACAGCACATGCACGCCCACACACACCGCAACAGAGACACACTAGGACCTTTGGATCGGACATGAACATTAAAGGACATTAGAGAACCTCAGCCCTGAAAAAAAGCAAAGTAAAAGACAAACTGTACCCAAGTGAACTTGTTCACGGTCACAAAAATAATTCCCAAATTTAAGCGCTGTCAGTGAAACTCCACAGTGCACTGGAACTGATGCACGATTATGAGAAACTGTGCACAATAGGCTAATAAATGTTAGTCGGCCAAACTTAGCATATTTTGGATTGAATGCTGAAAGTACTGGTGAAAACAAACCACTTCTTGAATCCTGCCCTGAGCAAGAGTGGGATTACTCACAGTCCAACAAAAACATCGAGATTAACTCATACCGTGAGTAATGGTTCATAGTACTAGGGAGGACATAAAGCCTGCTAAACCAAGAGCTTGAACCACAGGAGACCACAGAAACCTCTACAACAACAGCAGCTCGATCTGAACTCAGTGTTTGATCACATAAAATTTAACACATAAAACTGATAATGAGAATTCCATGGTGTCATTTCATCCCATGCACGTGTTCTCTGCATATTCAAAAAGGCTGCCTGAAACATTCTCTTTCTCTAAAATCACTTTATAGCAGCTAAAAAAAGAGAGAGAGGATGAGGATTTCACCTCCCTCACTGTAAGATTGCACTACTCCTGATATAAATCACTGTCACAGTTTGAGTCAACAATCTGTTTCTTTCTTTTACTCATATCTTTAGGGCTAATCACAAATAGATGCTGTTTCATAAGATAGAAACAGAGAACACAAACATCTATGTAAAGTGTTAACAGAACATTTAACCTAGTAGCATTGTAGTGCATTTTGCATATTCATATTGTATAATGTAAATTGAAGAGCTACATTAAGTACCCATTACCACATAGTCTCCTTTTTGCTGGTCTTTTATACTAAAACAATATAAAAAATAATCTGAACATGTCTAGCAAAGCATAAAATATATGTAAAACTTCTGTCTTTAGATGTTTGCTTAAAAACATCTTTTCCAGGCACTAGAAGGGAAAGGGTTTCCCTACAGAACACAATATACTGGTATATCATCATCTGAATATGTTTATATGAAACAGGTGGGCTGTTTCTATAGTGGGAGTACGAGAGCGTTTCCATGAGAACGGTGCTTTTAGTTACTTTGAAAATGGCACAGGATTAGAGATTGGAAAATATACATATTGTATTATCTTTAGGTTCATTACAAGACACACTTAAAAGACTCACTAGTTACATTTTCAGGTATCAATCAGTTTAAGACGGACTGGGTTACATCAATGTTTAATTACATCATTTCACAGATGACAGTGTGAATACCTGCTTTTTGAGCCTGAGTTAGAATGCAGTAGGCTATTATTCTTGTTATCAGATATTCATCTTGGTAACTCTGGTCACTGTAGTTTGGGCTGTGATATTACTTTTCCCCTGCAAAAAGAGATATTACACTTTAAAATAAAGCAATACACATTATTCCTTATGTAGATTCGTTAATAGTGACTCATGTTTCCGTATGAGAAAGAGGCAAGTATTTATTCTACACAGAGACAACAAAAGGTTTAAATGTTGGATTTCAAAACGAATGACAAGAAGGCGCGACCATGCCCGAGCAGCTATTCGAAATTTCTATTTTTCTTTTAAACTTAATTCGTCTTATCGGCAGCATGTGAAGTCATTCATTGATACGGTTTGCATGCAGTCATTTGTTATATTTGATTAACTATAAGTGTGGGACGTCAAAATGTGGCCACAGAATAGTAAAAGCAACTTAAAATCTATCTACGCTATTCTGGACATTTAGTCGCACTTACGGTTTGAGGATTCTAGTCGACACTCGTATTTTGCTCCGAATCGCTCCTCCAGTGTGATTTGCCGTGGTGGAATTTACTGCGAGTCTCCTCTGCGATGCTCACTACTCACTACTCGAAACAGCATCGTTGATGCGCAGGATTTCGTGAACGCCGTTTTCCTGTTACAATAATTCTTCAAAAAAATATAAAACGAAGTAATGTATATTTGACAAAATCCAGATAAGTTGGACGCTCGAGACTTGAGAAAAAGGACCCCGTGGAGACAAAATATAAGAATCTAAAATTGTCTTCTTTACAATAAAGACATGAAGCAAAATCGTGTTATTGTAGTAATTATTACTGGAGTTAAACCATTAAACCTTTGTTTTCCTTGTAAATACTAGTAAAATCTAGAAGACATTTGTCACTGAGAACTGACAGATCAAAATGTTTGGAGACATCAACTGCAGTCTAAGCCTGCGATTACAAAAACTGAAATATATACTAAATATGGCTACTTGGCGAGCAATTAGTTTTTAAACAGAGCAATATATGTAAAAAAAAAATAGCTTTCCACATATCAGTGGAAATCAATCGAAAGCAATTTCTTTGCGAGAGAGCATACTAGGAGAACTGTCAGAACCTCACATGTACGTGACGAAACCAGAGGGAGTGCGCGAGCGCTGATAACTGAATGAAAAGAAACTGGCAAGGCACTCGCATCAGCATCCGCCACGCGCACAAACCATGGACGATGGGGGTAGATTTGAGAAGTAGAAGATGAAAGATATGTAAATGAAAGCTCCCAGTTTCCCTTTTACTCAGTCCGTCGCCAGGTGGGATGTGGTAGGGAACAGAGCCAAGGTGCGAAAACGGTATTTCTCAGTGGCATGGACTGCAGAGAGAGGGGAGGGGACAGATTCTAGCATAGCATGCCCGAGCCCCACTAATAAGCAAGCCATGTGCCGATTGGTCAGTAGCCTAATGAATCAAATTGGCGGGGTTGTCGATGGAACATATTTGGTATTTTTAAAAACAAAAACACACGCAGTCTGACTCACGGAGATCTTGAAGCATGGTAAATGTTATTTATCAAAGACAATACATTATGTCAAAGTGTGTGTTTTCGTTTTTTGCAGTCTTAATATAAAATTTGGAGTGCCCGCCTATGCATCTTTTTATATTAAATACGGACAGTCCCTCCCGTGTCGACTCTGCCCTCTGATGTGTGAACACAACAGTGAGCTTAAACAGCACTCTTGGGTGAAGAAGCCAGTGATGTCATGATATTCCAAGTCATATGTGTGTGTGTGTGTGCGCGCGCATATAAATCCGATCATATTCAAATAACTGCAGTGTATTGTAGTAGGATAGTAGAGATATTTATAAGTGTAGTGGAGTACACAAGGCTTCCAAACAAACAGGACGTTTAGGACAGTAGTCCTTCATCAGTTGTGCAAGCAAAGTGCTTCTCTCTCTCTCTCTCACACACACACACACACACACACACACACACACACACACACACACACACACACACACACACACACACACAGGGCATCTCAAAAGTAAAATGAAAATGTTTTAGCAGAGATTCAACCTGTTTCAGTCCCAAGCTCTGGAAAGGGGACAGGCCTAACAGGTTTCAACTTCAGTTTATCAACTTGGATTTCAACTTGGATTCAGCATAAGTTTATCAAATGGGAAGGTGGCACAATGAACTGATAGAGGATTTCACCAGAACAACTGTGATGTGCTTCATGTCAACAGACCACCATTTGTTCTCAATTAAAATGGTTATTTTTATTCTATTCAGGCAATTCAGCAAATTTAGTTTACCTTTAAATGCCACCCTTACAAAATCCAAACCGTCAGATAGAATTTGCAGAATGGGTCACACTGCATCTTCAGATAAATCCCCATTTTCCTATCAGGTGCTCTTCAGTGACAAAACAAATTTCTTCATAAATGGTGAAGTCAACAAACAGAATCACTGATACTGGTTGGACACAAACCCTCACTGGACTAATCCATCTAACATGGCTGCCTCACCAAGTCATGGTATGGTGTGGTGTATGAGACACCTAAATTGTGGATGCTTTCTTCATCTAATTACAAAGCACATGTGGACTGGTTGGGCAAACTCCCACGCTGGTCCAAGCTGGTCCAGTATTCCTTCCACTGCCCAATGATATTGCCAGTCAAAGTCAGCAGCCCCCCGAGTCTCACTGTATACAACTATATCTAGTTGGTATTTCTCAATACACCAACTCAAGCTCCTTTCTTACCAAAGAGATCATGTGTACATTATGAAACCAACCAATCTATTGTTTGGATATGACTGTAGACAAGAAAATGCCTAACTGACAGTAAATTTTTGAAGAGAATACTCTGGAATGTGGTGAGTCATGTGCTGTGTAAAACCACTGAAACCCCCTATACAGGTAGTTAATTTTGAAGGGCAACAATCTTGCTTGTCATCATTTTAGGTTTCTTTGGTCAAACCTTACTATAATGCAAAATTCTAATGTAGCTTCTTTTTTTTTACACTTTATTTAATTCAAGAGAGAATGATTAAGTCCTTTGATTAAGTCAAGTGAATGTATTTAAGCAGATTAGCTTGGTAAATATTTTTTGTGGTGTTTTCACTTAACTGTATAAAAGGTACCAAAAGTGCAACTCAAGGACACAACTGTAGTGAAATGGGACTAGTTGGTCTAATATGCTATATCCTTATGTAGCTAGCTAAGTTACAATGACTGTGTCATCCATATAGGCTGTTTTCTCTAAATATAATGTTAATTTTGTGGATAAAACAGTGAGGACGTATTATGACATCTGTTAGCTGTGTTTCTGAAACATTCCATAGTAACTTCTGGATGCTGACTCATACTGACAAGCAGCAGTATTAATGGTTCCAGCACATTCTTGCTGTCACTGTCAGATACTGTGCTCAAACCTGATCATTTCTTAGAAAAAAGTGCCCCATGGAGATGCTGCTAGCTGTAGCAAGCGCTAATGTTACATCTTTCCATAAATGGTCTGCCTATGACTGCATAATAAAGACCAGTACCCATTAATTCAGATCCCAAAAAGTGGGGATAAAAGTCTGTTGATGCTGCTCTTTAAAGATGGCTTCCTACATGTGTGGTACCTGGTTCATATACTGGTTATATACCCTGGCATATACTGGCTCATTTGAGGACTGCAAAATAATTCGATTTTTATCTCATTTGAGTTCACTTTCATAATTATTGTTTGCTATTTTTAAGGTGGTAAAAATGCTTATTGCTTCTTTAAAACAATGTTAAATTGATGTTAAAAATATGATGGGCTTCAGGTCATCATTTAAAGAAGTCAATATTTAGGCCGCTTTCTCCTGCTGAGTTTCTTTGCTATGTTTAAGTTTCTTTGCTATGTTTAAGCTCAGTATCATGCATCTGCTTCCTTCTTATCCAAAGAGCCACATAGGTAATAAGGGAATGTCGTCAGCGACATAACCTATTCAAACACCTACAACGCAGATATTTCTCGCCACCTACAGATCAAAAACAGAAACTGTAGAAATAAACGCCTGACAAAAAGTTAACAGGCTGGTGTTCATTTTGGTCTAGTCGTTAGAATCGAAAATTATATTTAAGAAACCGAAGACATGTGCCATATTCATGGTCTTATAAGTACACGAAGAAACAAAAAACTGACAACTGTTTTTTTTAATTAACTGCACTACGTATTTGATCATTGCCCAGGGAAAGTAAAACCTTTATTAAATGTCATGTACACGTCGACAGCATGCTTCCAAAACCAACATTTCCTTCCCTCGAATATTATTGCAAATGCGTGCTAATTTGCTTCGCGCTTAAGAGAACGGGCTCAGCAAGTAAACAAGTCACGAGATGGCACGAGCTTGAGAAACCCTATCGCAACAGTGACGTTACATGAAAGATCCGCTCAAAACACCCTAGCAGCGTGCCTTTATTGGCTATTTAAAAAGGACACTAGCACCTGATTGGGTGGAAGGTGAAACTCTACAGTACGCGACTATAGACAACAACAATATCGAGAGTGATATGAGATCATACATGCTGCCGCGATATCCAGAAATGGGTGGAAAATGAATCTATAGTATTTTTTAAAGCGAAGACAATCACTTTGACTAAATGCCTTGGAAAGTGCTGTATTTGTTTCCTTATTTTGGTTCAACGATGTCAACAGCAGAAAGTGGTATAAGATCGTTAGACTTTAAACTTGACAATTAGCCATGTTAGCTTTTGTTGTTTGGGTGTGTCTCATGCCATGTACAATCAATATTTGCTGAGACTGAGGGAAGCTAATTTTACTCGCGTAATCAAAGCCAAAATACTGAGTGAAGAGGGAGAAATACCTTCGAACATATCGTACTGGAATTCATCTAGAACGCCAGGTAACGTAGCTAGCTGTTTTTAACATTTTTTAACCTAAACTAGCTAGTTAATTAAAGTCAACATGTATATAAGAACTTTAAATAATGCTTTGATGAAAACCTAGTTTATAACTAATTCTATTGTGCTTGTGCATTTTGTAAATTTGGTGCATTTAGTTGAATAAACTGCAGTGATTGACTTCAAGTATACCTAAATCTTTAGTGTCTAAGACAGTTATAAATTCATTATACCCACTGATGTGAGTGTAATATTTCACCATCACCAGCTTTCACAATGGAAGAGACACCATGTGGTCACAGAGATGACATCAGTACATTGGATGACCAAGATGAATCAAGATGGTCAGAGACAATCGAGAGTGATAACTCCCCTCAAATCAGCAGTCACCACAACATGCCAGACAACACAGCAACAGGTTCAAGCCACATTCTCACAATGGCCTCGTAGTCAAGATTACTGAGCAGACAAAAAGAAAAACTAAAAAATACTTATTTGTATGAATGAACATCTACATAAGCTAGGAAGACTATTTTTCTAAAACCTAAAATTTTGTCTATTTTTTAAAGTTCATGTTGTAAACGCTTGCTCTTACTCTTGGCCCACCAGAGGTGGGGTGTCGTGTGCGCCTCTACTCTGAGTCCCAGGTGTACACAGTCAGCCACTGGGAAGACACAGAGTCCCAGGATGGAATGTCAGCAGAAGAGGGTGGAGGAGCCTGTGATGGAGCTCCGTTCCGTGGCCGATCCCAGTCTGCTCCTGCTGCACTTTGGAAAGCCAAGAAATACGGGCGACAACTGAGGAGGATGAGTGATGAGTTTGACACCTGGCTGGACAAAGGGGTGAGTTCCATTAAAAGGGATGAGTTCCATTAAAAGTCATCAAGGGGAAAACTAGGGCTGCATTCTAGTGATGGACATATACACTGTTCACTGTGGCAAATGGACACTAAACAGTGCACCACTAAATAAAGCAGTGTGCTTCTAACAAAGTACCTGATGTAGCATTGCTCAGTTAGACTTTTCCCACTGTGTGATTTGTTTTGTGTCTCAATGTGTCACCTGGCTTTTCAGGAAATAAGAAGAGTGAGCAGCCCTGGGAAATTGTCACAGAAGCAGACCAACCAGGGATGGTTCTCTTTCCTTTGGAGTTCAAAAGAGGAGGAAGGAAGAGAATAAAGCTCACACACCACACCGGGGAGACAAATGAGGCAGATCAATGAAGTAAAGTAACCGTCACAGAGATGAAGGCTGCTCATGTTAGGCACAAGTATGGCCCTTTTATCAAAATGATAGTGCTTAGAATAACACCACTGCAATAATTGATGTAAAGGGTCATTTTTTGTTACTTCAATTTGACAATCTTAAGTGACAATCTCTCATAGTTGTGGACAACACAGGACAATCTCACATTTACTGATACTAAATAAAACTCCTATTTAAGAATTATTTATTAAACTGTAACTTTTAAATGAATATTTGGTACAAGATGTGATATATGGTTCTATGATGTTTTTTATAAAATAATATATTGATGTTCATCTTTTAAAATTTGTGTAGTATTGAAGATTAAAGTGGTGGCAAAATGTAAATATATTCTAAAGTTTCTAAAAGTGGATTAACCTGTGAATGAAGTAATGATTAGTAGTGGTTAACGATGATGCGGGTATTGTTCTCATTCGGTCACGTCCGTCTCAGGGTTTTCCTTTTCCTGTATTCAAAGTGTTACTGTTGTGAATGTCCAGTCATGCTGAACATATTTTAATAAGACATCAACAGAAGCCCTGGATGATATGTCATGCTCGTAGTTTTCCTCTTTCATGTACACATATCTTGACAGTGTAACTGTAGGTTGTCCCTCAGCCTTTTATATGTGCAGCACTGGCTTTAGCAGTAAGGGTACATTGCCTTGCATGCAAAAGAAGAGACATTTTCTGCCAAACCTATGGTTTAGCAAATTGTTGCAGATGGACAACACAAATGTTGTATGCTGTAGTCTTACTGCCATCAGGCATATTGCTGATACCTTACTTGAAAAAAAAAAACATTTATATGAGTATTTGTTTTTTTTTAGAAGCTCTTTGTAAACATTTCTACTTCTTTATACATATACATACACATTATATATATATATATATATATAGATATATATATATATCTATATCTATATATATATAGTGTATTAATTAAATGTTTGTTGAAAATTTAATAATTTGTTGAATTTGTATACATTTTCATGTACTATTTGTAGTCAAAAATAAAAGATTTTTGGCATCATGTTTTTCAGTATATTAGATTTAATCAGTTTATATCATATGCTACAGGTTTTAAAACTTCAAACAAACATTCAGCATTGGACAATATAAAGGTCCTGATTTCACCCTTAACTACTCAGGCCTTGCTTCTATGGCCCAGATTTTTAAACAACGAATCAAAACTGACAGTTAACAATACTATCCAAATTAAGCAATACTGGTTGAATCTCTACTACAATACCTTGTTTCACTGTTGAGGGCCCCCAGCCTCTTCATTTCTTTTTCACTGAGCTCAAAGTCAAACACTCTGCCATTCTCCTGCACCCTTGATGGCAGTGAGGAGCGAGGCAGGACAGAGATGCCCTGCTGAACCGCCCACCTCAGCAGCACCTGGGCTGGGCTACGGCCACGCCCCTCAGCCACACCCCTTATCTCGGGCTCCTGTAGCAGTGCGCCCTTTCCGAGGGAAGAGTAGGCCTGGAAGTGAATGCCTGTCTCTTTGCATATGTTCCTCAGTTCTCTTTGAACAAGTTTAGGATGACACTCCATCTGAAGGACAGCTGGAGGAACACTGCAACTTCTAAGCAGCTCCCTGAGGTGCCTTGCAGTATAGTTAGAGACTCCTATGGCCTTAAACTGTCCACTAGCAAAAAACTCCTCCAGGACAGTCCAGCTTTGAGCTCGGTGCTGTGAGTGAAGAGTATCCCTTGGCCCTAAACCTGTAGTCCCAGGCCAGTGCACCAGGTAAAGGTCTATGTATTCACAAGCCATGTGTTCCAGGCTCCTCAAACATCCCTCTCTGGCTCCAGGGCCCTGGTTTTCTGGTGCGAGCTTGCTGATGAGGAACACATCCGAACGTGAGAGGCCGTGCTTGGGCAGCAGCTCCCGGATGACCTGCCCTAGGTGACCTTCATTGCCATACACCGCAGCTGTGTCAAAGGCTCGGTACCCTGCACGAAGGGCAGCACTAAGGCACTGGTACAGCTGTGCATGCCCCTGCAGCTTGTACGTGCCCAGACCCAAAAGTGGAATCTCCGTTCCAGAGTTGAGAGCAACTGAGGTTGCAGTGCAGTGCATCTGTAAAATATGTAAGTAAAGGCTACCACCGCAAAGAAGATCCCAGATTTCATTTTAATATTAAATAATGTACAATCGCTGCATCAAAATGTCTGTATACAAATGCTAATACAAAAACACTGCTTTGCATATGCGCAATTTATGACAATGCAAATCGTCGGTGTCCGATGAAAAACACGTAACTCGATTTTCAGCGATTTGTTTGTTTCTACCACGTATGGAATGTGAGGATTAATCTTTATTCTTAGATACAAGTAGTTATGAAAATGACGGATACAAAACTGAAAAGTAATGCAATCTATTTAAGTACAATAGCATGTCCATAAAATGTCGCGATACTGTTTGAGAGCACTGCTTGTCTGTTGGGTTTTGTTCGTCCAAATGTTCAGGGTAAGGTGTAAACTTCAACATATGAACAGTTTTCGTTTGTTTATGATGTGGCTTTAACTGGCTGGTATTCGCTAGAATATCACTATTGTAGTTAACGTTAGTCAGTTTTTTTAAGTGCCGTTATGTATATGCAAGTCTTTTATGAAATATTAAATCATACGTTTAATTACGACCCCTTTTAATACTTTATACTGAACCATGCCCAAATTACAGTGTACAGGTTTTTTCCCACATTTACTTCAGATAAGTAGGTTAATTTAGGTTAATTTTAAGTTAACTAGGTTAGGTAGTTTTTAGTGTACCTGAAAATGGGATGTTGGATAGCTGCCTAGTAGCTAGTTGGCTACTCGGTTTCCATCTAGACTGTATATACAGTTTGTTTCCATCGGACAGCAACGAAACGCATCTTATCTATAAAAATACGTTATATGTATAAATAATTTCGAGTTAATTATCATAGCGTTGGTGTATTATTTTTTTCAGACTATTTGGGTCAATAATAAACACTTACGTGTGAAGTCATTCTACTGAAGTTCAAGATTTCCTTATTTCGAACTCCCGCTTTCGTGTTCACGTGCTGCGGAAGCACGGTTCTTATTGGTTCCGCAGAAAGATTTCCTATTACATAACAGTAATCTTGCCGAAGGGAGGCACTCATGTGCAACAAGGTAAATTGAAATGCGTGTTCAGAACGTATACCAGTCTTATATTATACCACCCATATAATATTTAGACGGTTTTGAACGGAAGACGCCTCCGCTGCCAACGTATGAATTTCTGTGCTCCAGCTCCATTTAACTATGGTGACTGATTTAATAATTTTTTTGGTGTCACATCCAGCATGATGGAAGGATAGGGAAATCGAAAAGATATTGGTCAATTTGTTTATTGCCGTGAATTGGAGTAACATGCATGTGCAATAATCTTTGCTCACCCTACACCGCAGCTATTGTGAATAGCTGAATACATGGTTCTAAAAATCGTTATTCACAATGAAGGATTCTAAAAATCATTTAACCTTATGAAAGTCGTCGAAGCACGTTACACATTTCATCCGTAGAGCATAGGGCTAGAGCATTATGGCCTGACAGAAAAAATCTCTCATCTTCGAGAATTAGTGAGAGTGCAGTACTGAAAAAGAAGATTCCTTTCTTTGTTGTTTTGGGCTTATAGGAGCCGAGTTCAAACGTCAATCTTTCACCCAGTGTTGATGAATGGGAAAAGGTTTGAATGAATGAATAAATAAATAAATTTTTAACCGTTTTTATTTATTTAAACTATTTTCATGCGTGTGTGGATAACATTTATTACTGTATTTATATAACGTATTAGTATTGTTATTAGTATTATTACTCATATACATGTATGTAATAACAAAAACAAAGATTTTATGACATTTAAAACTTGATTTCATGACCAATGCGTCTAGACATTAACTGCTCTAGAGATATGATCTGATGTGAAGCACACTTGGTAATCTAGTTGATTACAGTTAGTGCAGAAGTATTCTCCAGGAGTAACTCCAGCCCTCAAAGCCCAGTGCCTCAAGACACTGGGTCCAGCATCTCAGCATTACCAAAGCTCTAATCAAACAGATCGGATGTGTTTGAGAAGATCTAGTACTAAGACAAACTTTGAACAGAGAACCTCCACTGACTATGTAATATGGAACTAGGTAAAACATGTCTGAGAAATCAGTCTAGCAAGCTGGTGATTAAATGAATAACGTATAACAGTATATGGTACAAGTTTGTGTCTGTAAAAAATAATGGACCAAAAAATCCACATGCATGCTCCTGCACAATGTAGGTCCCTGTCTTCTACAATATACTGGCCCACAGATAGATATACTCTTTGTGGGTGGTGGGGTTAGGGATGGAAAAAAAGCACATGAGAACAGTTGAATTATCTTTATTTCACATGTTCCATTCAAACACAGGCACAAATACCATATTAATGTACAAAGTAGTCATAATTTGCATTGAAATGTACACAGACTCATGACACACTCCTGTTTTTTAAAAAATGGATTTGTAATGACATCAGATCTAAGGTTTAAAGCAAGCAAGGTCTTGTAGTGTTTGTTTATTCACTCAAGATTTGAATAACATCCAGCCTTAATCTGATTTTAAGAATTATTTGGAATTGACAAAGTATAGCCTCTCTAGACTTGTTTCTTTTGGTGCCTAAAAACTAATGTCTAATCTGCTTTAATGTGCAGTTTTGTCTACAAGATAAGAAAATCTCTCTTTGACCATGTCTTGGAAATCTTAAAGACATCTTAAGCTGGTAGATGATCCTTGCCAGATGCTTGGTTCTTTTTGTTTTCCTGTGAAGTATCATAGATGCCAGCTTTCTAAGAATCTTGTTTCTATGAAAATAAAGTCCATCACTCTCAAGGTCACCCAGTGAGAGATCGTTCAGTTATTTGGCCTGCATTTGTGACATCTGTATTATCTTTAGAATGAAAAAAAAGAACATGTAAAGGTATGATATAGTGAAGCAACTGTTTTCTAACACCGAGTATGATCTTAAAATGATATCCTACTTTGCTGGGTTAATGCTAATTGCCGACAGGATACAGTTAACATAAGTAAACCTGAAAGTATAGCCTGAAAGTATATCCAGATATGTTAATAAAGTCACAATAACTTTTTAACTTGATTTAAATGGGTTAATTCAGTATTTTGCAAATTTGCACATCATGATACGCTGGAAATGATATCATGGTAATCAGATCAGCAAGTTAGCATGTCATTAGTTTAATAGTACACATCTATGTCATGGAAATATAAAAAGCAAATGTCTCAGATACTGTAATATAAATACTGCCAAATTAAATAGATATTGGTCTAGATTCAGTGCCAGGGAGGTATTATTAAAATGGTGCAGAATGGCAGAACCTTTCGTACACTTTTGGTTTGCTGTTCTGCTGAAGCCAGAATTAAAGGCTAATGACGATATGAAAACATCCTCTATAGGCAAATTTAAAAAAAAAACAACAACTAAAGTTGTTAATATCGACATGTATATATAAAAAAAAAAAAAAAATACTCAGTGATAATATCACCAAGACGATTAATCAGTCGGGCTCCAAGACATTACTGGAGTCACACGTGGTCATTTTTAATTTTAATAAATAGAATTATGTTAAAACTTCTGTAATGTAATTGTCCTTTTTAGTCCATAAATTAATGAAACCTAAAAGTAAACAAAAAGGAAACAATACTGCCCGAGCATGCGTACGCTATTCTAGACTCTACATTCATGCTTGGCATAGTACAAAAACTTCATGCATCATGAACTTTGTATGCTACTGTGTTGTCTTTTGCTACACACAAAAAAATACAATTATGCCTAGTCTGCCTGTGGTTATTATTTAATACAGTGCAGTAATCTCAGACCAACCAAGGACATGCATTTGGATCGAGCAACGGTATTAGGATAATTCACATATCAGAAACAAAAATTTAAAAATCATATCTATTAAATATAAAATTTGCTCTATTCATATGCAAATATAATATAGAGCAAACAAATATGCAACATCATTAAGGTATATTATAATTTCAAAAGAAGTGTACATTAAATGGCAGAAACAGGCTACTTACATATGCATCATTTGTTAATATTGGTGCATTTAGCATAGTGTGCAAATACTTTACATTACTGCTACATATAATTACATCAAATTTGCCACGTCTCTGTGGCATCCAAACACTAAGCTATAAGCATTATTTTAACAGATGATGACATGTTAGGCCAAAAATGTAGGACCAAGAGGTAGCGTAGGTAATTTATAAGCACTAGAGCTGGTCAACTTAAAATTTTACACAACTCAAGTGCTCACTACATTAAATGTGACATGTTGCTATGGTAACTACATAGTGACTGTACGGTTGCTATGGTAACTTACCAATTTCCTGTTGCACTTATGTATGCTTATTATCTGATCAGTTAAATTTTAAAACGTTCTTACATAGCTGAGGCTACATGCACATGAGCTGTAAATTTAAGATGTATTACGCTACATTTGCTATAGTTCATTGTATGTTACACACTTCCCATTTATTAACAACAACAGCTCTAAAAGCCACTGCAAATAAAATGCTTTTAGTTTAATCTATCCAAGCACCACCTAACATTCAACAGTTTATAGATCATTTAGACTAAATTTATGTTGACTGTAGGGTGACAGCACAGGCTCTGCTGAAAACAGGAGCAGTAAATATTAATGTTAATACACAAAATCATTACAGGAAAACCTGATGTCAACTCTTAACAACTATGTTTACATCCAGAAACATAATTACGCAGTAAACTGTTGCTGCTCCATTGACTATATTTTTGGGTGGGGGTGGGGGGTGGTGTGTATTTTTTAAGCACATCATATCAAATGGCTAATGGTCACATTCCCTGTTCTCTCTAAAGACAAAATGCACTGGCCAGTTTCTCTGCACTGGATATGATCCTTTACTGTTAGCATTTACCTTATATAAGGTGTGATGGCACATACTCAAATTGTGGAAAAACACGGTAGGGAACCTTTTTTTGTTTTCAGGAGACTAAAGAATGCTCTGGAGTCCTGCGTGGTCCACTGATGTCTTTGTATCATCATCTTCTATGGTCTAATTTAATGATGAAAGTAGAAACAGTCAATCAGTGGTATGACTTGTTTTGACCGACACTTTACTCAGCAAATATTTTCACTGTAGTCTAAGTTTTCTTCTAAATGAAGAAAAACCACTAGTGAGCATCAAGCACACCTTAATTAAGCATCATTTATTTAAATTAGATGTTCTACATAATTTAAGTATTTCAATTTGTTAAAAAAAATATTGGGGATTCTCATACAGACAGTTTTTGTTTTCTGTGATTTTATACTTGGATGTAAACATAGCTATTGGCAAGGAAAGAAAAAATACAACACTAATAGACTAAGAAATGCTCATTTTCTAGGTCTGTATATCCAAAACATCTGATCATAAAACTAGACCAAGAGGCATTCGCAATCTTCAAAAACAAGTAATATTTCAAAATTTCTAGACCATAATCAGTGACAAACATTAAAATACAAAACACTGTTATCCTAGAACTTTTCAAAGGCGTAACACGGAAAAAAATACACAAGATTTAGATTTTTTTCAATGTTACTTACCTGAGTATTTAACTCACCTGCAACTTGAGTATGGCAACACAATTGGCTACCAAAGCTATTTATGACAGGACTACCGTTATTAAATCTTGGAAAGGGTTCAGGGCAGGGCAGTACAGGGATAGCAGAGGTTGAAGTGCAATGATGGGAATTCGCTACATCTGGCCTCCCTTCGGCCTCTAAGCACCCCCCTCCACCTCTGTTGCGGTATCAATCGGAAAAAGGAAAGTTTTAGATGAGCCTGTTCTCTGCATTTCTTGCCAAGAGAGAGGTCAACAGGTCATTTGCACTAAACGAGTTTTAACGTGTACGAGAAAGACAGCAGATATGTATGAAACTTAACAAAATAAAAATAAAAAATGAAAAACGTTACGGAATGAGTCAGATCAGTCGATGTTTTATTTAACCGGCTGTTTGAAGACAGCGACTGCTAGCACATAACTAAATGTATTTTAAGTAAGCAAAACAAGCACAAAATCGACTTATGTACGAACAACCGTTAAAGAGCTCGAGTGGAACAGTTTAAAGAGAAATCGGGTCGCATCAACAGTCGAGATGTGGATTTTAAGAGGTACATATTCAGCAGAACTGTATTTTAACAAAAAGAACGTAGGGAAACAATAGTACAAGCAGGACAGGCTACAATATTGGGGTTTCAGTAATAGTTTCACAAACACGTCCATTGAATCGTATCGTTAAAATGAGAATCAATAAGGGCTACAACTTTCAAAGTCTGCGGGAACGATTAATCGGCAGAACACAATTTTAGGTTGAAATACAGAGTAGCAATTTAAGAAGCCTGAGATTTTTTTTTTTATTTATTTAGACGGTGAGCGGATGGTCACTCATTTGTTTTCTGAGTTTCCTTTAGTTGATGGTGCTTTATCCTAGGAGGTGGTGTCGTTTCCAAGTGATGAGTGGCCAGTGGATGTCGTGCTCGGTCGGCCATTAAGATGCGATTTGTTGATCAGTTGGTGTACGCCCAGCTCCGCCCACTACCACAGCTTTATCTACATCCTCCCTCGTCCTCCTTGTCCTTACACTGGTCCCAAACTCTTTCATACAAAATAACTTTAAACAATGTCTTTCAAATCACCTGGCTCATATCAAATCTGTCCACATGAGTATTTAATTCAAAAATTAAGTGACTTCTGAAAAAGATACTAAATAAATAATTGCAATTAAAAACAAACATAAGCTTAGCTACACAGGACAGTGGCAATATCTTTGGAATCAGAGTGAGATTAATATCTGATGATCTCAAATTAGAGCCTTATTGTTCTTAATCATGCAAGTTATAGGTCATGCTTCAGGACAGATGTCAATAAAACACCATATAACTAAATACTCAACAAAAAAAATCCTAACTGAACAAATGCAGAGGTGGGCTAGTATTCAGTTAAATAAAAACCTCAGGAGTTTATCTATCTTCAGGAACAAAAAGAGAAAAGTCAATATTAACAACAGGCCCACAGAGTACCTTCAGCAGTAGCTTTCATCCATTAGCCCTGAGGCCTAAGCAGTCCCTCTCTAAACCAGTACACATGCAAGACATACCACTAAAATAAAATCTGACAGAAAAACAAAGTCTCCATCTAGTGTGTAAAAAATATTTTAAAGGGCGATATGGCCTTTAACTTCAGTACATTACAAATCACTATATAATTATTTCTAATTGTACATTTTATTCGGTACTCGATGATCCTTCAATAAGCTGAGATGAATCTATAGTTAAATCAATGAATAAAATATTAGCTGTTCTACCCGTTGTTGGAATTAGCTACAACCTTTATAGAATATTTCCTAACTCCCTGCAGATATGTCCCTTTTGGATTATTTGTGTTCTACAATACAAAACAGGGACTTACAAACTCTCTGGACAAAGCACACTTAATAGCCACGGCTGAAGCCATTGCTGTACTTGTCCTCCAAGTAATCATCTTTATCAAAGCCTGAGCCAAGCGTATAGCGCTGATAGTGGGTAGTCGTGGCGGCAGAGGAGGGGGGAGGAGGTGCGACATTCGTACCACTGCGGGCGTAGTTGCGGACGTAGCTGGCAGACGATGGTGGTGGGGGTGGCGGAGGCAGGAGAGAGCGACGAGTGCCCAGAGGGCTGCGCTCGCGATAGTAGCGAGAGGCGAGGGAAGGAGAGAGCGGTCGCTGCGGAGGCGGAAGACGTCGGTCGTAGGGGTCCCGCTCATAAAAACGCGCAGTGGCAGCGGCATATGGGTCGTGGCGAACGCCCCTCTCGTACGCCTCCCGCTCGTAGTAGGCGCGGGGAGGCGGCGGAGGGAGAGGAGGAGGTGGAAGTCGACCTCGAGGCGTATAGTAGTCACCGGGCGGCGGGCGTGGCGGACGGTCGTGAGGATGGGGGGGAGGGTGGGGTGGATAGTGATGGGGAGGAGGGGGAAGATAGTCCTCCCCTCTGCCATTTTTAGCTTGGTTACTGCGAGAGAGGGATACAAAGATCTTTTGACCCTCCAGTTTAGAATGATTAAGTTCCCTGATAGCCTGCAAGGCCTCGTTTTCCCTCTGCATATGAACAAATGCATAATTCTTCACAATATCACACTCCACCACCTTGCCAAATGGCTGGAAGAGCTCCTTGATTTTAGCAGCTGTGACACCCTCAGGCACATTGCCCACGTAGATCTTGGTGGCATTACGCACCTTGGTGGTGGCATACTCAACAGTGATGCGGGAGCCGTTGAGCACGTGCTTGTGCAAGGCAGCCACAGCCTTCTGTGCTGCTTCCTCTTCATCCATGTGTACAAAGCCATAGTTCTTCAGGATGTCACAGTCTGATACAGCACCATGCTTCTCAAATAACGCACGGAGCTCCGCCTCCGTGGTTGCTGAAGCTACATTGCCAACAAATATCTTCACCATTTTTGTTGGTTTAGATGAGGTTGCTGTATGTTTGACAGTAAGTGAATGGTTGGTTGCAGGGGAAGCCTTTAGTGTTCCTTGGCAGCTGGAGATAGTCCCTACGGGCAAATACAGATGTGTAAGAAACATTTACTTGACAAAATGCATAAACCTGGCGAACACAAAAACATCAGAAAACTTATTTTCCCTGGTATAGTTCACTCAGTACTTAACACAAAGGTATTTTAATCTGAAGAGCAGATGGGACGTCTTACATATGGTTAGGTTATAAAATAAAGCATTAAGTATACTTGACTGTTGTATACACGTGCTGGTTTGCACATCTAGCAGAGCAACTTCTTCAAGTGTTTACAGTGAATTAACCACCTGAATATGCCTGGCTCACTTAATAAGTGTTCTGGTCGTGGTGTGTTTTTTGTTGTTGTCGCAATTTCCTGCCGCTCAAACCGAAAGCGAAACAAAGCTGGTTTACTTTCATGTTTTGACCGTGACATGGTGTAGGCACTACGCATTGCTCACGAAAGCATTATTTGTACATTTATAATCTAGCATGGCTCACAGTATTAATAAATGATGACGACTTGCTCCAATCCTTGTCCACGAGGTCCATTTCCCCCATAATACAAAGTAATCAAATCGGTTTCAGAATTGTAACCACCTCCTTTTAAACAAACCACAGCTTTACCTAGCCGTCCATTATGCACATTTCACAACGCTTATTCTGCAGTTGTTTTTGTGCATGTTCTTTTCTCCACCGTGTTCAGAGTAAAAGCAAATAGATAATAAAATGACAACGAGGATAGACGATAACCAAAGTGGTTGTTCAGTTTGGCGATAAAGATGTGAAACATCTAGACTACAATACAGCGAAGTGTAGAAGTCGAAGTGTAACGAGTCTCTCATTTCAAAACTATCGACTCTCCAAGCTAAGCACTCTATTAACCTAATTTTCATACACGTCAGGTAACATTGAGAACTGGTCAGAGTTACATTAAATTGTAACTGCTAATCAAATAAAATGGAAGTCATAAGCTATAGTTATGTCTACAGCTGCATTTGCTAGCTACAGCCTGGCTATTGCAATCTCATTCACACACTAGGTCTCAGTTCTCTGAGTACCTTAGCTAGCTAGCTAGCTGTTTTCTGGTTATACAGCAAGTACCTCTCTTCTGAGAAACAACGTCAGCTACGTCAGTTCGCTAACTAGATAGGCTGCCGGACGAACAATATACGTTAGCTAGCTAACTAACAACCGAATCGTATAACTAGTTAACCTACCAAGCTAACTAGCAAACGTCAGATAGCTAGTCAGCTAGCTTGCTTGCATTCAATCAATTAATGGGACTGAAGTTTATGTTATATTAACATAAAGTAAATCATAACAATGTATAGCATTATCAGGCTATCAGAATATTCAGTAATCGAAAGAGTTCCTAAACACAACTCACCGCAAAAGCAAGACCACCGCAAAAGCCTGACCGGCTCCTAATTTTGGGTTACTCAAGTCTGTTGTTTTCTCGCTATCTCGCTAGCTAGCAGCTTCGGAGCCAGACAATGAAGAGTATAGGACAGATTTAGCTATCGCCCTCTAGTGTTTGGCGCCCAATTCTCCGAGTTTTCATCTTTCGAATTTGATTTTTGTTTCGTGTTTCTTGGTTTTGACCATCGTATAGCTAGTATAAATAGATATCTCGTTAGTTAAGCATAAATATATGACTATGGACGTGAATATTAGAATGAAACATGCTGATTTATACCATCTGCACAACTGGCCCATTCTGATCAAAATTGTTAGCTAGTTATCTAGGAGTGTTTCTCCCATACGAATAAGAATTATCTCTAAAGAAAAGCCAACAATGTATTGTACAAGAGTTTATCAGTATTATAACAATAATACTAAGCAACAATAGTGATATAATCCGATAAAAACAAATATTCAAAATTTGACTTCAGCTGAGTTTCCGTAGTGTAGTGGTTATCACGTTCGCCTCACACGCGAAAGGTCCCCGGTTCGAAACCGGGCGGAAACATAACTTTTCTCCCCACGCAAGGTTGCCTATTTATTAACATTCTTTCTTAAAATTAGAACAAAACTGTCCGTTACGAAAATACGTGACAGTTCTAGTCATGGTTAGTATGACTTCAGATTCAGTGGTTTCAGAAACTGGAGAAAAATGTAATCGACTTACTAGCTACATACATAGCTACTTAATAGTTATGCACAAACATGGTGAAGAGCAGAAAACCCGGCCCAGTGCGTTTCACTCCATTTTCCCACAGCAGTACCAGAACTTACGTAGGCCTATAGATGATCTAAATTGGAAAGAGCACCTTCCTCTTCAGGGTGTTCTTAAGAATGGATGATCCTCTAAAGTCAAAAGGTGGCCCTGAAGCAGCTTGATATTATATTGTTAATGCATTCATGTATTTAAAAAAATGCTGGCTTTTATTCAAAGAAACCTTTTCCTTCCCCAAAGAGGAATAAGACATGGGTCAGATTGTAAAGTACTGTTGCCTGGAAGAACCATCTAAAAGAAAAGACTCCATGGCTGCATTCCTAAGTGTATTGTGTTAGCTTGGAAAATGTTTTTCTTGATATGCTGTCATTTCAGTTGTGTGGTTAAGCAACTAATATGCATTTTTTGTGCATGCTCCTGTTCAAAATGTAGAAAAACATTTCAGACTGTGATCATATATATATTTGGTTGGTACTCCCATCTCAAACATTAAATACAAAATTCTAACGCCTGATGTCCTTGTGTACGACATCTTTACACTTGTAAGTAATGCACATTTTTAATATCTAATGGTATAAATAAAAGCTATGCTCAGTTTTCATTTGATACCATGACAACAAGGGATATTCATCAATACAGCTGTTGTACAGGAAAACATAACTCTTTCAAACACAAAAGACAAGAAAATCATCCAACTTTTTTATTCTTATATCTTCTCCAGAGAAAGGAAACAAAACACAGACTTATTCCAGTGCAGTACATTGAAACCAACCAGCAACTCTTAATTACACTACAATCCACCAATAATTACTTAACTGGCCCTTAATTAGTTTGATATATGACCCCTGCATCAGGAAAAGAAAAACTAATTGTCTGGGCTTGGAGTGCAGAGAGGCAATTCACCTCCAGAGCACTGAGGGTTCAAGTATGCACTTTCATTTCAGATCAGATACGACATTACTGTGATGTAGACTTACTGTGGGGTAGAGAAATAGAACCAAATCAGAGCATGATAAGTGAATATTTAAATTCATCTATGGCGCTTCTGAATGTGCGTAGTACTTGAGTCTCAGATACCCATCACTAATTGTGTTGTACATTCAGTGTGTCAAACCACTAATCTCTCTGTTCATCAACCTGGAACTGAAAATAAGAATCAAGTAACATGGGGGGGAGGATTACAGCGTGTTGAGACAGTAGCTGGTTTGAGTTTGTAGAATAAGAACCATCAGCAAACAGTTTTCAGTTCATTAATTACATCAACATCTTTCCTCCATCACTATAACACAAAATGACTTGAGGATCAATAAAACTACAAAACTGGGAACAAACAAAAATCACCACAAATAAAAGATGACAACAGAAAGTAGGTGGGGGATGATGTGGGGACAGAAAACCCAAACCAAGAAAGAAAAAACACCTTCCACCAAAAAAAAAGGCGGCCCTTAATGTCTATACACACAAACCTCCCCCACCAACCTGTCCCAGCGATGTCATTTATAGTCTTTAACCTCTCCATTGCTTCCATCTGAGGTTGCCACGCTGTTCACTGCTCCACGCAAGGACCAGTCTCTATACACCCCATCTCTGAGCTGGAGGCCCCATGCCAACCACAGTTCGATTCTGTCCCTTTTCATGGGTCATCTAAACATGCTCACAGCTTTAGCTCATTGGCAATCTTGGAGGCGATGTTCTTGAAGGCGATGGACGTGCCCGAGATCCTTTTGAAGCGCACCCCATTGAGAGAGAGCCGGGGCAACTTGCACACCTCCATCTCCCACTGCACAAAGTCGTCGCGAGACGGGGTCCCCGACATGCACAGGAGCATGAAGCGCTCGCGCAGCTCGTACTCACAGCTATTGGAGTCCAGCACCTTACGGATCTCCTTCATCATCTCATTGGGCTCCATGGATGAGGTGGTCTTCATGCTCCAGGTAAATCGCAATGAGCGTGGCTTGCTGTCCTTAGTGGACTGAGTGGATGAGGGTGTGCTTGACACAGGGGAGGAGGAAGACACCGAGTCCCTGTTCTCATCGCGTGCCGAACCCTGGGTACCTTTCTCCATCTTGTCTGTAGTGCTCAACATGGGTCTTGGGTGGAGATGAGAAACAGGGGGAAAAAAGTGAACAAAAGGAGGCTAAACCACTTATACTAAATGCTAAATCTGGGTCTGCTCATCCACTGAAGATCTGAGTGAACAAAGCAGTGACATCTGCTTATAAAGCACGGGGCTGAACTGGGCAAGCACAGGCTATCGATCATCTTCATTACTTTTTTTTACACACAAACATGTAAGCTTTATTGTCTCATAGGGGGACATGACTAACACTGTAAAATAAACACTCGGCAAGGGGGTGAGGCAGGGGAGGGGGGCAAACCCAGATAATGCAGCATTATGATGCAGAACTACAATGCAGTCAAACCTAAGGTGGCATCCTCTAGCATTCTGTAAAAAAGCTACCCAAACTATTTGATTCAAGAATGTAGATTTATAGTTAAAGTAACTTTTTTGGGGGTGGGTGGGGAGGTGGGGTGACGGGCCCTATGTTCACTACTGCTGTCTAATAGTAGTAACGAATTGAAGTCAGTGCAGCTTAGCTGTCAAGTATAAAAACTATTTAATTAATGTCCTCACCTGCTGGCCTCATCTCGACCCTCTCCCTCATACGGACTCCTCAAAGAAAATCGGCACAAGTTTAGTCTTAGTTTTGGTCATGTTCTTAGCGAAAGCTAATTATAGCACTATAGTTTAAATCACTACCTGTGAATACGTTGTCCAATTTTTCACATTCAGTAATACTATAATGTTTTTGATATTTTAACTATATTGAGCATGTTCATACATAGGTTATAAATTAGCACTGAAATGTACAATTTAGCTGTATTCAAATGCATTTCACTACATGTATTCTCCAGGTGTTTGTTTGAATAGCTTAGAGAGACTGAAAGGACAGTGAACATATCTGAACACAGATCAAGAGCGCTCAGCCACGTCCATTTACCCTCAGACCCAAATGCAAAGAAAGGAGAAACCTGCAGCCAGAAAGCATTTGCCTTGCAGTTCCTCCACCACACTCACTGTCAGACTGCTTCTCAAACACTGCAGCTCTGAGGGATTAACATCCACTCATTCGTGTACTCCCACACGTGGGCACACGCACTCGCTCTTTGGGACAGATGAGCAGTCTTTCCTTAGACATCTGTCTGACTAGCATAATGCTTGCTGCATGTTATAACAGCAAAATAAAAATATATTTAAAATAGAGCTAAAATCATGAGGCTATGAAAATTTAATGAATATACAAATGTGACAATATGGGGAGTAATTCAGATTAATGATGAAAAAAGCCCCAGTGTCGATATACTAATCTGAACACTGATACTTGGCCACAAGGGGTCACACTTCTCAGTGTAAGTGCTAGACTTGCACTATGTCTGCAACCCTCATTGCTCTTCCATTAAAACTAAACAAAGCAAACATTAATGTGTAAATAATGTGTAGACAGAGTACAACAAATCTCGCCTACATGTGTTTCCTCCAGGCAGCTGTTTAAGAGAGCGCAGTCAGGTGTGTGTATAATGACTCGGAGAGTAAACCCAAGCCAAAGCCCCCCTCCCAGATAAAAGGAACACATCAGCTCCCAACAGGTGGTTTAGTACAGCCACTGGAATATTTGAGTAACAGACCATACACAGAAAGAAAGAAGGGAAACACGTCTTTGAAAGCCCTGGGATTCAGACGGAGACTACACCCTGTTCACGCCCTACCAGTCTGTGTGCATTCGCCTAACAGACATCTAATTATACAGTTATTAAAATTACTGCACACCTAAAATGTCAAAATTCATTAAACATTCTGACAAGTCTCTACTAAATACACCTACTGTGGATTTTAAGTTTGAGACAACCGACTTTGGTTTAGTGTTTTAGTAACCACCTTAGTTTCACTCTGCCATTAGCTTTATTACAAACCTGCCAAGAAATGCCACTTAAAAAGGTAGGTTTATCAGGTTTCTCAGGTTTTAGAGTGTATTTGTATCACGTCTGTGACCTTGAGTCCGTCGCGGCAAAGCGACTTAACTGCATTGTAGCAAGAGTTGCATGAATACAGCACAGACTACGGCACAGGGGAGGCCATTGACACGGTCCAAGGCACAAAAGACACTGAGCAGAGCCCAGAGGGCCCAGCCAAAAGGAGAGGCAGTGGGTGAGATGTGAGGGATCAGAGCTGTTCACCAAAGAAGGGGAGGAGAAAGAGAGGAGAGGGCTGGCGAAGGCGTGAGTTGGGTGACGAACAGAGGGCTTTAGTACAAGACAAATCCATGGAGAGATGTACAGCAAATGTTTACCAAAAGAAAAACAAACAAACAAAACCCCTTGGGTCAAGACATAAAAGACCACAGAAGGAAGAGCGTGTAATGTACTTTGGGATGATTCAAGGATAGTGTTCTTGCCTACCTTCTGGGGAATCTGAATGAGAGATTTCTATAAGAAAAAAAAAAGTTGGGAAGAAGAAAGGGGGGGAAAGCATGTTCTCAAATATGTGGGGAAAAAATATAGCAAATCTATAAAAGTACAGAGACCAAATACTCCCAGGTGGCCTGTCAAGGGAATGGGTTAGAGTGACACTGCAGGCTGAGCAACTTTGAGCCGAGAGGTGTGGACAGCACAGGGGGGTTTGCAGGAGGGCACAGGACGGAATTAGTGTCACACTGGGGAATGAGGTTATGATGACTGCAGTTACGCAAAGGCCAATGAAGAATACAGAATAAAACATAGAACATTTCAACACATCATTATAAAGATTAATGAGATTAAAACAGGGTTTCATTTTTAACATTCACGGTTAGGTCCATTATGGTGTGTCTCACATTGAAACCCATCCCTGCTCCATAGGCCCTTCATTATGAAGGACCTGATCTTAGCCACAGATATCTGTGCCACTCCAAACCAGCTTGTCCTAAAAGAAGGGAGTATGGCAGAGAGTCAACAGGCCAAATGGGTGTGTGCCACATCCACTCTGACCCCAGTGCAGACAACACGTACACTTATCTAAAATAACTTACGCTAGCAACTGCATGTCGCTATATCCCTACGTTACCTGTACTAGCATAAATATAAGGTCTTCCAAGGGGATGGAAAACGATCTTTAACTTGCTCTGGTTAAGAGAGCCGGCCAAATGCTGTAAATGTACTATAAATGGAGAAATGTTTGCGTTTGTCCTTTATAGCTGGACAAGTTTAACTATTTGTGAGCTTGTGTAACTCTAGGCAACGGTCACAAAGGCCATTTGTAGCAAGCTGGACAGCCAGAGTGTTCAGACAAAACAGAAACCAGAAATATCCAACTTACATTTCAATTCAATCTTGTTTGCAATACTTCTCCAGGTCCTCTATACTTTTGTCTAAAGCAGACCACCCATCTCCATTACATTTTCCTATCTATAAAAGGGCTAGTGGTGTCTTGTTCTTAATAACAAGCAAAGTGAAGGGTATACATGCCCACAGACCCCAGTATTGCTCGGTTACCATGGTTTTGAACTCACCTGCGTACAAATTTGGAGGTAAATTTGCTGAAGATGCCTGTACCAGGGCGACGGACTTGGCTGTTCCCGTGAGAGAGAGAAGGGGAGGCTGGCGGCCCATTGTAAGCTGAGGCGTGCTGGTCTCGTGAGACTCTTTGCTGGCCTGCATGGAAAGTGCTTCTGGTTGCCACCCCTCTGGGGAAGTTGGTGCGGTCTGTTACCGTGGAGCTGCTTATGTTCTGGGTCGAAGGAGACACCACTGGCACTCTTTGTGGGCCGGTGCTGTGTTTGGAGTTTTTGGTTAAAAAAAAAAAAAAAAAACATTAGGTAGACAAAACATTAGATCGTGGCATTTATGACGACATGTTACATAACAACTGTCTGGTAGACACTCAAATTATCCACATGTTTGAAATATTTATGTTTCAAATGTCATAGTAAAATATACTGTGCATTGTTTCAACATGTTAATACTGCCTTGATAAACCAAGAAGGATAGCTGAACTAATCTTTTGGGACAGTCAGTTTCTTTACAAAGCATGCTCGCTCCATGTTGCTCTGGGTCATGTCGACTTTAATAAACGGCCAACATCTAAACAGGTTTTCACCTTTTTAAAACTGCCTACTTGCATTTGGTCTAGTCTCCAGCTCTAAAGTAAGGGCAGAGAAACTAAGATCTGTCTCACTTCCAGTTTGTTCCTGCTACTGGACGTGTTGGAAATGAGAAGCCAGTCTCAAACAGCAACCAGACAAACTACTGCAGGAAACAGTATGAACAGCTGCATGGTTAGTAAAACCATTCTGAATGAGAATACCTGGAAGAACTGGAGGAGGTCTACCATAACATGAGGGTTTAACCAAGATTTTCCCTTAATGGAAATGCAATTCAGAAATTATAATAGAATCACTTATAAAAAAAAAAAATAAAAAAAAATGTCCAGTGCTTTGACTGGAGCAGCTAAAGTCTTTACAAGTATTTGACTGCATGGTCCCGGTACAGAAAAGCTAGAAGAACATGTGGTGGATAGGAGGTGCAGTTCTACATGTTCACTTACACAGGCTTGCTACTAACATGTAATGCATCGCCTATTCACCATTTACACATATACTTGAATGAACGTGCTGGCCAGTAAGTAGAATTTTCTCTATGCAAGTGTGTGTGTGTGTGTGTGTGTGTGTGTGTGTGTAGACATTTCAGAGAGGATTCCATTCAGTGATCCCCCTTTGTCAAGGCAGCATAAACATTGCATCTTTAAAAAAAATAAGGGCAGGGAATCTTGTCAATCACACCACTGCATAAGATGTGTGACTACAAGAAATCAACACAGTGTATCCCTATGCCAGTCCTGCTTAATACCTCAGTACCCTACACCCACAGCAGCTTTGCTGCTCGTTAAGTAACGTATGATCATTCACATCTTTTCTTTTTTAATAAAGGTGCCAATTTTTTGGAGGGGGTTTTGTTCATTTAAAAATAATCACTACTCATTTTTGTTCTCCAGTATTTGAGATGGTCTACCTGTCTAAACGCTTACTTGAGTTCAATTTAAAAACGTTAGCACTAGCGTTAGCGAATCATGCAGGCAGTCCGGACCAGAACTAGAACGAAGGGTGTAATCCCGGAACACAGGGTTGCTGGCAGGCGTTGTGTGCTAGACTAATGCCATATGCCCATCAATGGTCTCCACTTACCATGTTCTCACACAACGTTTTTCATTCTTTTACAATAATTCACAAAGAATTGTACAACTTGTGGCGTTTTTGTTGTTACATGTGTACTTTTACATTAAATATACATGCGTTTTAGCAAACTGATTAACAAAGCCAAGCTTTGTCCAATTAGTGCTACTGGGTCCCTTAATGAACTCAAGACCTCTATCTGTAGGGATTAGAGAAAAGCCGATGGTTCGCGTGCAGGTGTGACGTAACTCAGGCATTCCGACACGGCACGACAGCTCTGGACACCGGAACTCAGTAAACAGTAACGCAGTGTACCGCGACAGATATGACCAGGTTAACAAGTGCAATGGTGATGATATCGAGTCTTTGGTGCAGCAGGGAAAAAACACTGGGACGACCAGCTTGGAAGGTGGGAGTGATGCAGGAGGGGGCAGGTAAAAACGAGCGCCGCTGCAAACGGAACGAGCAGAGCGGCACTGCAGAGAGCTACAGCGAAAGCCCTAGAGCTACACGGTCTGAAGCCTAATCACTGCCCACGCATGCATGCTTGCAACACCACAGGCAGGTAGCGGAAGAAGGCCTTTTACGCTGACCTGAGAACAGCATTAAACCATTATTAATAATTGCAGTGAGAGTAAGATATGAAGAGGTAAAAGCACTACATCAATGTGGTGAGGGCCCAGAGGACCTCTAGTAGCATGTCAGCGTTGCCATAGTGGAGGAACGATGCTGTGTTTTACCTGGGATGGGGAAAATGTAACATGCATTTTGTGATACAGGGAAGGGGGTGTTAAGGTTATAAGGGGCAAGTTGTGACTGATGCTACAGAAGCTACTCAGGACTATTCCAAGGTAACTTCACCCTGCCTAGTCTGACACCATGTCTACCACAACCTACATCTCACAGTACACATAACGGGAAAGACAAACTAGAGATGTGGAGCTTCAATCGGTAGCACAACAAACTACATGCTGCACTGATTAATCCTCATGTCTGAAGCTCTTAAAAGTAGCCACGTGTCTTCTGTCCCTGCCCTGGCTGAGTGGCTCTTGTTCCTCTCCCCTGGCCCAAAGCGTGGGCCCAGCTGCCACTTGCCTGGGCCGATGTGTGTGGAGGTCTGGGGGGTTGGGATGGGCCGAGGTGGACAGGGACTTGTGGTGGCGGGAGCGGGAGGAGGAAGAGGTTAGAACAGCAGCTGCCGAGGCGGTAGAGGCACGGGACCCCGGGGTGCTCAAGCTGGGGAGGGGGGAGAGAGATATCCACAACAGCCCCCTCCTCGAACCCCCTCCGACAGGGTGGGGGGGGGGGGGGGTGTTGAGGAGATAATGTTAGAGAGAGTGGGGGAGAGGGAGAGAGGGAGAGAGA
>JAOXYF010000003.1:17119385-17145817 GCA_028565775.1 Sternarchorhynchus goeldii
GGGGGGGGCTAAGGACAGACGGAGAGAGAGAGAGAGAGAGAGAGAGAGAGAGAGAGAGAGAGAGAGAGAAAGAGGAGAGAGGAAAAAAAGAAAAGCAAGCAACAGAGAGGGGGGAGGAAGCACAAACCAGAAGAAAAGCCCAGAGCAGCTCACAGAGGGACATGGAGGGAAAGAAATATAAAAGGGTGAAATGTTTCCTTCATCACAGAGAAAGCAAGCAGACGGGGGGGGAGAGGGGGGACAGAGTAAGAGGATGGCGGTGCGACTGAGGAGGGGGATATCTGTTTACACGACGGCTCTCCCTGTGCTTGTTTAGAAACAGGCCGTCGATTGTGGTCTTCCCCTCTGTGGACTCTCACCAGCCACAGTGCGCAGCTAAAGCCACAGTGTGAAGGCAGACTGTTGGCCCGTGAGAACCACACATGAGGACAGACAAGCCATTATGAAGACCATTTGAATACATAGAGCTAGTTACACCCCCCGCCCCCCCAACACACACACACAGCTGATAAACTGACGATTTTAAACATCCAGAAAGACGCATAGTGAACCAAGCCGGTCATATGCAACAGTGTGACACAAGAAGCAATCACACTCTCTCAACACTAGTTAAGTCAGTTTTGTAAGCTTTGAACTGAATGATGCACACCTCAATCAGTTTGCACTGGTTACAGTGGCTCATTAACAGAGGGCTTCCATGTTTCTACCAAGCGGCACCCCCCTCTGCCTCTGTGCTGGCCTGGACAAGTCCAAGGATATCTTAACATGCTCCTTGCATTCATCTGTATTTAACAGGTGTGGTCTAATGGAAGTTACTCTCCAACAGTCAGTGTTTGTGGACAATTACACAAAACATACTGCAGCAGAGTAAAACGTCCTTTAGAAAGAAAGTCAGGAAACCCCCCCCCCCAAAAAAAACGCAACACAGAGATCTGAACCACAGTTAGATGTGAAACACGAAATGGTTTTGCCTGTGAGCTGAACTGTTCTGTTTGTCTACCAACGTGCTCAGATTGCTGTAATTATCTGCTTGCAACAAGCTCACTGCAAAAGGAACGTGTTTTTTTTGTTGGTTTTTTTTTAGGTCTTACAAGGTTCACAGCAGGACACATCTTATTAAACTCAGGTCTTACATTGTCAGTTATTGCTCAACTCTGCAGACCACTTCTAACATGTACGAACACGTAGAAACACACACATTCTAACCAATTACTCAGGCTTTTGTCATTTCTGTACTTAATTCAACAATGAAACAATGACGGCAGAGCAGGAGTACTGTTAAGAGGTTCCAGCAAACACACACGAACCCCCAGTATAAAACCAGCAGCTTGTCGAGAGCATTACAGCTGAACGGCAAAGTTACAAAGCTTCCAATACCTTCGACCGCGCAAACACAGAAGTGGCCCATCGCGTCTTCCCCTTCCCCTCTGTACAGAGGGAACCTAATCTGAGCACATTTAAACCCCACATATCCACAAGCAGAACGAGTCACCCAGCAGGTATTTACTGGCAGTACTGCAGTGGGCTGTGCACCCCCGCATCCTGCTCATCTGTACTGAAGACCTGCAGAGAGACAACTACGCAGTCGTCAGTCGCACAGCTCTGACCTTCAGCTCAGCCGCCTCACAACCCCTGGCTGACACGGACAAAGTTCAACAACAGGGTTAACTGACCGTTTCACAAAACAGATACTGGTATCTCTGAAGTCTGGGAAACTGGGAAAGGATCTTACTGGAGGGAGAGGGAGCAACTTTCAATTACTCAAAACTCTAGCCTTCAACCCTAGCCTTCCCACATCAATCCTAGGAGCACAAGCTACATATACAACTCTTGCAGCCAAACTACCTAACTCTGCACAACATACAATTATCCCACAGCAAACGCACTGAATGTAAAATGGTGCCTTGAAAGATGGTTAACTCCTCAGATGTTGGCTACAACACATTCCCTGTCAATGTACATTTTATTATGAAGGTTAAAAATCAACAAAGACCAATGAATAAAGTTGAAGACAGATCTGTCCCTAAGCGCTAAACAGCAGTTTAGAAGCAAAGTTCTATGGTTAGAAACATGAATGGATGAACCGTAGAATGATTAAAGGCCAAAAGATCTTGGCCTAAAATAGGACACACATGCTATCGCCTCTCTGGGGGGTCAGAGCGAAGAACAGCAGCTTCCCCAAACACCACGGCACAACAGGAAGTCGGTGTCATTTACGGAAGTACAGTAATAAAATGGGGGCGGGGGCAAACACAGGCAACATAGTCCAAAAGGTCCATAACCGTCCGGAAGCAACATGTCTGGGTTTGTCTGGGGGAGTGGCAGCGAGGGGAAGAGGGCCCCGCTAGAAGGCTACTTCAGACAAGCTTTGACATGCCAGGACAGCTGGAAAAAGACAATAGAAGTGTGTGGGAGTGAACACACCAAGGAGCCTGAGCTGTCCCGAAGCTACTCGCCAGTTTAACAGACCCAGGAGAGCACAGAGCAAATGGTAAAGTTACATTAGTGCTTTCACCACTCAAGGCCCCCTGGTTGCCAGACATTTTGAAAATGAGCTGCAACCCCCCCCCCTGTTCTTATGTTTTCAAAAGAAAAAGGAGAAACAAAACTTAGAATATTCTCACACCAAAAAAGAAAATCATCCAGGTCAGTCCCCCCCCCCAATAGCCCAAACATCAAAAACTGTAAATATTAGCTACAGTGCTATAAAAACATCCAAACTGATAAGATTTCCATGATTAAATTAAGCCTTCAGCAGCTTTGTCCTACAGAAACACACACAAGCCAGATCAAGCTGTTGAGCTTTTTGGAGGGACTGATAAAGGGAGGTGTCTACCTGATGACCCCTGTGAAGAGCTTACAATGTTGTGGTTTCTAGTATTTAAGTGCGTGGGCTGGATCCTATGTGAGACTAATGGTTTGGCACAGGATATATGACATCTTATCCCGTGTATAATTACTACTGTTTATCTAGTACACCATGTAATAAGCAGCAAATCAATAAATTCAACCAATCAAGAAATGGTATTTGGTGTCCAAAAAAAGACACATCTGGGCCTAAACATCTGGAACATGGATTAATTTAAAAGCACCTTTTTCTTTTTCAAAAAGCACTTTCCAACTTGCATCGAGTTTCCAGAACATTTTGTATTATATCATTTTATAATATACCAGGAGCACAAACAGTTCTCATACACCTTACAGGCACCAAAGAGACAAAACTTTAGTGTCAGAATGTAGCTAAGAGCACATAGTATCTGTAACAACTTAAGTTTGCAGTTACACCAATGTTCAAGACTGGGTGTGTAAATAATTTTACCAGTTTGTCCAGAGCTTGCGATTGAAAAAACTAAAGTAAGTTATTTTAGTTTGAGGAAATAAATGCAATAATTAGGCTAAATGAAATTGCACTACTGCCAAGACAAAAATAGACTGTACATCACCACCACTACCGTGCAATATAACAATGTGCAGTAAAACACTGTATATAACACCACTACCGTGCAATATAACAATGTGCAATAACCCACACCGTACATTATTATTAAAATGTAAAACTGCCCACAGGCAGCCACGTCTTCGAAAAGCATAGAAAATACTGGCCAACAATAAATGACAAATTATTAATACCTAGACATTTCCAGTCCTTAATGATCACTAAATAAGAAGGGCATCCACTTGTTAATGCATTCTGTTTGAAGTTTGTATCGCATCTGAATTTAAGCATCTTTTAAAAAAATCCTAAATTTTTTTTTTTTTTTTTTAAATCCACCATCAGATAAAGTAACAAAGAAGCATCTGGCCCCTTGCTGAGAAGAGGTTAAAAGGGGAGGGGGGCATAAGTTAGTGTTTTCCAACCTCCATATCAGGGAAGCCATAGGTCCCAGCCTACATGTGCAATTAACAGGTCATCTGGGGTATCCTGGATTTTGTCATCACTAGTGGTCAACAGAACAGTTAACATAATGAGCTGGGCTACTCTTATCTCACCTGATTCATGAGTAAAAGACAAGGCGAACATCTGCAGGGTTTTACATTCCCATATGTTACATACATTCCCAGTGTTACTTTATAATGACAATAGCTGCTTTTGAAATGCACTGTATATGAAAAGGGGTTAAAACTGAAAACTTATCCACAACTATCAAAAACATCCAAAAATAGTCGTCGTCATAATCGCATCACAATTAAGTATATTTGATATTATGAAGACCCAGCGAAACTTCTAGCGAGTGTTTATTGATACGAAGATTCTTTCACAACAGCAGGTTCTCCTCGGAGCTCTAGGACCGAATCCTGATCAACTCGGCAGCGTTTTGAGTGAACCAGGGGGAACAGCAAAATGAAAGGAGGGAGGTTTGCGGTGGCTCTACAACATCTGCTTGAATCAGTGCAGCATAATTCTGTCATGGGCCACACCCATCGAGCAGAAGAAAGGAGTGAGTAGATATAAAACCAGCACTTCTGCCAAAGATCAACCTGCTGGAATTCTCTCTTAGGCTGTACACAGATACATATTACACATGTGGCACACAACCATTACCACCAACACAAAAAATGCCAACTGTACAGATAAAGCTACACTCAAGACTCAAGAGACATACGAGCCACACAGCAGTGTGGCTATGTAACTAGCTTACTGTAGGATAAAAGAAGATACCCACCCACACATAGCAAAGTTTTTATGACCTACAAATGAACTAGCTCTACCTGTCTCCTTGGAAAAACCAGTTTTCTTCTACACTTCCTTTTTCTCCCCCTGGGGCACTGGTGGAACCATGCGCAGAATCCACCCAGTCTTCTGATTTCAAAGTTAGTGCCCACCAAGTAACCTTACCATAAAGCAGGAATCAATATGCAATTTCTAGACCAATACTGAATCAGTGTGTCTGTCTACAGATGAGCACATTTGTTAAATTCACATTTAAGCAGAAATTTGTTAAATTCACATTTAAGCAATAAACACTGATGACTGCAAACTGGTGGAAGTTTAAAAAGCACTTAAAAAGAACTCCACTCAGTCAGAAGTGTGTGCCTAGTAATACTGCCTGATCAAATTAACCCTCCAAATATATGCCAAAATACGAAGTCAAACTCTAATAAAAGATGTTTTTAGGAGGTTAGCAGGCAACGAGTTGAAAAGTAAATACAGAACAAAAAAAATGGAAAATCAAATGTCAACTTTATTAGCTATTATTTGACAGCCCCTCACATCAACTAATGAGTTAGTCCACCTGACAAATGTTTGAGAACCCTGTAATAGACCATACACAAAGGGTGGGGTGGGGGGTGGAGACCATACACTAGGGGAGGACTAAATGGTTAAAGCAGTGTTGCTATGGTCTGAAGGGATGAATTACACCTTCGCTTAGCATTCTCTCTTGTAGAAGTTTCCTGTTGCCATAGAGATCTATTGCTCAAAACAGTTCCCAGCCACCCCCTCCTCCTAGCCACACACTTCAGCCGTACTGCCGCCTTGTCTCACACACTGCTTTTCAAATAGACCACAGCAGTACCAGCAGCTCTCAGCAACATATGACCCCCCCCCCCACACACACACACACACACACACACACGGACTGAGGAACCTCATATACAAGAGCTCACGTTCTTAATTATTTTGGCCAATTGCTGAATCATTAAGAATGCAAAAGACCCAATTGGAGTAACACTACATCAGCGAACACTACAACTAACTGTGAAAACACACCATGTTTGTTGCCTGATGCACAACCTATGTTGGAAGGTTCTTAAGAGTCCAGGGTTAGAAAGACAACACAGAGGGATACATTAGGATAAGCAGAAGGGGTAAATAAAAGAGATGTGTGAGCCAACTTGTCATTTCTAAGGGTATTAATATCGCAACACAGCTATTTTCAGACCAGGGCAGTAACAGCCAGAACAAATATAGAGGCCATCTGAACCCTCCCCCTAACTCCTCCCCCTCAGCAAAACACCAATATGTTTCCATCCCTGAGGATCAGAGACCCCACATGAAGAGCAGATTTTATGCAAGATTCCTTTTGTGAGAGCCTTTAACATATATACTGATGATTATATGCATATTATCAGCAAGACAGCTATGCCCAGCAAAGGCTGAATGATAAAAATAATTACAAAATACATAATACCACCAAAAAAAACACATTTTGCACATTAATTGATTTAAACACGTTGCTGATTTTCAGTATTGACATAAGGGTATATAAAAGAGTGTACAGGGAAAAGGTGACAATGGACTTCAATTTCCAACTGTTAAATTTAAAAAACAATAATAATTAAAAACAAAAGAAAAAACACTAACAAATCTCATGGAAGACATCTTAAAAAAGTCATTGTAGGACACTGTAAACATCAACAATACACTCAAGCCACCGCTGACATTTCTTTTCTCATAGTCCACACCCGGATTAACTTGAAATGTCTGTACAGAGGCTGGGAGTAAATCTAGGTACAATGAAGCTACATGATATTAACAATTATGTAGATATGGACCTAGGCTATTTCAGAACAGAATATTCTTAAGCTGTGTTCAGTAATAGAAGTAATTTTTGTTAGGATGCTTGTGATATGTCCTGACATTAGTCTAAACAAACCATGCTCATAAACTGATCTGCATACAAAAATGTTCAATGTTTCACATGGCGCACTCTTCCACAGGTAAACAATCAAAATGGAGTCAACAGCCTGAGTTAACGCTCAAGTTAATCTGTAATGAAGGCCAGCTGCAAATTTGGAAACAAATGAAATACTCTGCAAACAACAAATAAATCACAGATTAACTTTTGATAATCTGTTCTTGCCCTCTAATTACATTGCTAGGAATTTGTCGTACCACGAGCTTACAGTTACTATAGTGACGATTAGATGACTGCTAAGTGATTACCACAAATAATAAACTATGAACGGTGGAAACATAAGGGTCAACTACATTATTCTGATGTGAATTTAAAATCCTGTCCACAAACATTTCACTTCTGTGTATATACAGACTCATCTACAGCCAGAAACTCTGGTTCTTCTTTTAACTTTAAATGAGAATTGAACAATCAACACTAAAACAGCAGGATTATGAGAACAGCAACATTTTCAAACTATTTAGATTCTATTATGGCCTAAATGTAAATTCACATCTCAAACAGTGTAGGTCATCTCAAAATACCAGCCAAACAAGTCATGCTTATGTGTAAAGTCTAATAAGTAGTTGTTAAAAACTGTGCTTGAATATGGAAAACAGGAAAAATATTGGTAGAAATGTAGGCCAGCAAGTTTTGGATTAATGTTAAAAGCTTAACATTTTCTTAACAATTACATTCAAGCTGCACATGTACCCATACAAATATAATCAAGCAATATCAGAAAATCCACTTTAAGAAAATCTTAAAGTTTTTGTTGAATGTATAAGTGTAGTAACGGTGTATACACCTTGATGTTAAAAGGTAATGAAATTGAAGCACAGAATGAGAAAAACACATGGCTCTTATACTTAATTTAAAAGCATACTAATCAGAAATGTGTAAACGTAGATGTTTATAACAGGGGGGAAAGTGTAGGGACAGAATCAAGTGGAATGCACCTAAAAATGACCAACATATCTAACTATCTTCCTATGCAAAAAGCAAGGAAGGCTTTAGTTAGGCAACGAGACGTTATAAGACATTTAAAGTATCTTTACAATTATCTATGTAGCTAGATAGATAGCTGGCCATCAGAGAAAACGCACACTTCGTTAAAAATAACTGGGACGTGAATTAGTTGCCTGGCTAACATGTGTGATATTCAGTTAGTGTATAACAAACTTTATAAAATCAAAGATGTACGTATATCCAGTAACTTAAGTTGGAACTTGGAAACAGAAACCAACTTAGTAGTCAGTTATGTGCTAGCTATATTGATGGTGCGGGCTAATCATGAAAGTTAGCATAGCTAGCTGGTCAAGGAAGTAAAGTAATGCTTACGTTCAAACAGTATGAACATCTTACCTGGCTAGTTGGATGTTCAATTACAGGTAGCATTGGTGTCCGAGTTGACATTTTGAACTTTCAAATTTGGAATGAGTTCACTACTCTCAAAATTCAATCAAATGTGACATCGGTGTTGTTCGGTACAAGCTGTCCGAAGTTCACTGCCAGATCAACTTTTAGCTAGCCAACTGGCTAGCAGCTGTGCTTTAAGTATTTGGCTAGCAACCTAGCACAGCAAGGCAGGTGATTCCTGCTAGTCAAGTCATAATTTGTTAGCTAGATGGTTTGCAATGTTAAACCGCTTAAGTTGTTCGGTTGACGCGTTGAAATCAGTGAAGGAGTATTCGACTAATTTCCTAATAAAAAGCTGTAAACCGTAGCAACTAAAAGTAGCTAGCTCTCTATACAGCTAGGAAGCTACCTTTACCAGGCATCCAGCTAGCTAACTAGGTTAGACAATTTACGTCAATTACTCACGGAGCCCTGACGTTAAAATAAGGATAGTTGG
Organism: Sternarchorhynchus goeldii; assembly: GCA_028565775.1. Lineage (NCBI taxonomy): Eukaryota > Metazoa > Chordata > Actinopteri > Gymnotiformes > Apteronotidae > Sternarchorhynchus > Sternarchorhynchus goeldii. Next base: position 17,127,858 of record JAOXYF010000003.1, read on the forward strand.
TACCATCAATACTGCTAAATTATGAATGATTCGCCAAATAAAAACTAGCTAAAGAAAGGACTGGGTTAATTAACAGGTTTCTCCTAGCCACCTAGCTAGCAAGTTTGCTAGAAAGACTGTGTAACTCGAATACGGGGATTCCAAGTTAGGCCAGATGGGAAATCCAGAGTGCGCCAGTTTAAATAAAATGGAAATGTAATGATCTGCAGTTGATGTTGGTTCTTTAGCATGTAAGATGGCAGGTCCTCTTCAGTTGAAGCTGCAGTAGGCAAAGTTATCCGTACAAAAAGTTCAGGGTACCAACGTTAGCCAGCTAACCGGCTAGCAAGCGATATTACCCGTCTTAACTAAGCAATGCTGACAGCCGCGATGTTCCGACAGAAATGCGTAACGTGTATCTGATCATTATATGCAACAATATCCGTTTTAAACGCGAATTTAAGTGAGTAGCTGCAAGCTAGCCAGTCAATTATTACCGGGCAAAAACGTCATATTGATGTCTTCACTGGTACTGTACCCCCGACTGCGTTGCCCGAAAATCATACTAACGTTAACCACCTGCTAACAAACGTCGTTAACTGACCGATTAACCTGGAAAAGCTCGTCGATATTTTTTAATTTTGACAGTTGTGACGGATTTTAAGAATCACTGAATCAAATATTACGCCAAAATGTTAGGTTGTAAATCGTGATGCAGGCCGAATTAAATCAGTATGCAGAGGCGAGGTGTCGTGTTGGGCGGCCACAAATATCACTGCAGCGCCCGGACACCACTGTTTGCGTTCAAGTGAGTAATGTGAACTCAACCTCTAGATTTACTTCCGGTCCAAAACTCGCATTAAGTTTTAAAATAAAAGACTCGTGTGAAGTTCGTCAGAAATACATCATCATGCATCCCCTTAACGACGTTCGTTCCATGGAAATGCATTTAAAAGGTTACGTATGGTTACATTGCCATTTTAATAGATGTACAATTGGAGTCTGAAACTGTAGTATTTAAGATTGCTTAGATCTCTGGCACCAACATTAAAAGCAAGGTGAAAACGGAGAAAATAATTAAGAAATATTTTTCCTGCTTGTAAATTTTACCATGGAGGTATGCATATTAAGTTCACTCTATGATCTATGTAAGTGCTTAAAGTATCTGTAAAGGACATATAAAATAATGTTTGCATTGATCAAAGTGCTGTAACAAGTGCCAGAGACACTGCCTTCCATCGCTGTTCACTATTACAGGTGCTGGTCATAAAATTAGAATATCATGAAAAAGTTGATTTATTTCAGTAATTCCATTCAAAAAGTGAAACTTGTATATGTTATTCATTCATTACACACAAACTGATATATTTCAAATGTTTATTTCTTTTACTGTTGATGATTATAACTTACAACTAATGAAAATCCCAAATTCAGTATCTCAGAAAATTTGAATATTGTGAAAAGGTTCAATGTTGAAGACACCTGGTGCCACACTCTAATCAGCTAATTAATTTAAAACACCTGCAAAGACCTTTAAATGGTCTCTCAGTCTAGTTCTATGGGCCACACGATCATGGGAAAGACTGCTGACTTGACAGTTGTCTAAAAGGTGACCACTGACACCTTGCACAAGAAGGGAAAGACACAAAAGGTCATTGCTAAAGAGGCTGGCTGTTCACAGAGCTCTGTGTCCAAGCACATTAATAGAGCGGCGAAGGGAAGGAAAAGATGTGATAGAAAAAAGTGTACAAGCAATAGGGATAACCGCACCCTGGGGAAGATTGTGAAACAAAACCCATTCAAAAATGTGGGGGACATTCACAAAGAGTGGACTGCAGCTGGAGTCAGTGCTTCAAGAACCACCACGCACAGACATATGCAAGACATGGGTTTCAGCTGTCGCATTCCATATCCACTCTTGAACAAGAGACAGTGTCAGAAGCGTCTTGCCTGGGCTAAAGACAAAAAGGACTGGACTGCTGATGAGTGGTCCAAAGTTATGTTCTCTGATGAAAGTAAAATTTGCATTTCCTTTGGAAATCAAGGTCCCAGAGCCTGGAGGAAGAGAGGAGGGGGACAGAATCCACATTGCTTGAGGTCCAGTGTAAAGTTTCCACAGTCATTGATGGTTTGGGGTGCCATATCATCTGCTGGTGTTGGTCCATTGTGTTTTCTGAGGTCCAAGGTCAACGCAGCTGTCTATCAGGAAGTTTTAGAGCACTTCATGCTTCCTGCTGCTGACCAACTTTATGGAGATGCAGATTTAATTGGCTACCAAAGTCACCTGACCTTAACCCCATAGAAAATCTATGGGGTATTGTGAAGAGGAAGACGTGGTACACCAGACCCAACAATTCAGAAGAGCTGAAGGAGGAATCCAGGCCAAAGGAGCCCCAACTAAATATTGCGTGCTGTACATGCTCATACTTTTCAGTTCATACTTTTCCAACATTTCTTCTTTTTTTTTTTTTTTTGTTTTGGTCTTAAGTAATATTCTAATTTTCTGAGATACTTAATTTGCGATTTTCATACGTTGTCAGTTATAATAACCAAAATGAAAAGAAATAAACATTTGAAATGTCTGTGTGTAATGAATATAATATACAAGTTTCACTTTTTGAATCGAATTACTGAAATAAGTAAACTTTTTCATGTTGTTCTAATTTTATAACCAGCACCTGTATATACAATTGTATACCTAGACGTTTGAACTTGCTGATATAAACACTCACACACTATTTAGCTCTTACGCAATGCTCAGTAGGGTAACACTGGATTGTAAACTACAAATTGGGACGAATAGATTGGGAACTACATCTTCCGATAGCCTGACCAAGACTAGTTTGTTGTGTCGCTCGGTCCGTCACTATTAAAGTTGTTATTTATGCTAGTGTTCATGTACTGTTCATATTTGATTACAGTGTAGCAATGCCCTTTGCTGCCATCTGTTGGTACATGGAAAATTAAATCCTCGCGATATTAAAAAGTTATCTGAGATGTTGGAAAATGTTAGTTTTCATTCAAACAAAATCCAATCAAATTAACGCCAAATTAAAGGAGAGAGGAATAATTTATAGTTCCCAATATGCCTTTAATTTGCGGTAACTGCGTTCGATTGTAAAAAGTGGCTATACTAGGCCAATCTAAAACAAATTTCACCGTTATGTCGTTGTATTTGGGATTCAAACTCCCATTTCCTGCTAATACATACGAAGCGCTGAACTATCGATTCTGAGAAAACAGACCAGGTTAGGTTAGAGTTGGACATAAAACGTGACAGTTGAATTTAATTAGTGTCTACATTTTCTTAGAGGGCAAGATTTGTTAATGAACAAAACCTTTATTTAATTCATGGCAAATTACTCAGGACATGCTTACTATAGCCTACAGGCTAATATAATAATAATAAGAAGAAGAAGAAGAAGAAGAAGACGCAGTTATATTTATATTGTACCTTTCAAAAAACCCAAGTGCGCTTTATAGAAGTATCAAGCAATAACAGAGTGGGGGGAAATCTAAACGGTACGTTTCATATATATAAAATTTGCCTCTTTCGTTTATTTGTTTCCTATTCGTCTTGAATGATGTCATCCACTTCTAAACCCCACCTTCTTCGCAGCATCCCTGAGCCATTGCCACCCCCACCCCCACCCCGGTGTTCTCTCTCCTGCGCACACGCACACTACACACAAGCGCACGTTGACGCACGTCTACACTGACATTGTGTTGCTTGCTCATATGATCGACCGGTGACAAAAATTTTATATTCAGGACAAATATTTTTATATTCAGGATAAACAACCCATCCCACATGTGTGTATTAGATGGAGAAATATTTGTGTTAGTTCTTCAAAAAAAAAAAAATTGTTCTTGCAGACCAAAAGATAATGGAGCTAGCAATGTAATCATGCATTGGAGAAGAATTGTCGCCAGAAAAGCGCAGGGGTAAAAGTAATTAAAAATAATGACGATACATCGGATCTGCCAAGTAACGTAAGTATTTTTATTCATTGTTTTATTTCAAGGCCTATAAGGAAAAAAAACATAGCAATTGTGGCTCCTTCGCCAAATTTTACTTTCAGTAAAACCAAAAAGACATGACTTGATAGTAGCAACCTAAGCTATTTCTTTTTAACGCAGGCCTTTACAGCTACCTACGGCAGTCGCTTATTGTACAATATTTCTCTATGCAACCGTTATACAAACAAGCGCACAGGCGCTCTATTGGAATAGCATCTCTCATCAATTACGCTGCACCACCGCTAGAACGAACAGGCAATTTCCTCTATTCATCATGACAACTGTGTTCCAGTGTTAGATATTGGATGAACACAGCAACTTTGAGCTTGTGTGACAGCATGGCCTAGCAAGCAATTTCGTAAATAGCATAGGTTCTGCGGAGAGGACCACTTTTCACACTTAAGTTTTATTCGTGCTTTAAAATTATAACACTGTTATGACATTGAATGGGTCAGCAAAGCATTTTAATAAACCAAATCAAACACTCGGTCATTTAGCAAGGACAATCAGTTAGAGGAACAAAGGCCCTATCGTGATTACTGCTCACTGAAGCCACCGCGTATCCTTTGCCTGTGGTAGAAATTGACAGAGAGGCTTGAGCTGTGAGCTTAATGATGTGTGACGATGAGCGAAATCATTTTATTTTCCGGAATCTGCCTTATTTATCATAGGCATACAGAATTTATGTCCATTATCTCTTTGTGTGTGTGTGTGTGTGTGTGTGTCTGTGCTCGCGCGCGCGCGCGTGCGTGTGTATGTGTGGAATACGGGGAAAAGCGATGTGACTCGCAAAGAATGAAACAGGATACTTGAACGCATGGACGTTGTGGAGTATTCTATAAGCAGCCCTTCAGCTGACGCAGGCTATTGGTTGGTCGATTTGTAGAGCGTGTGTAACAACGGTACACAGCGAGGTGAGCATGATTACAAACAATGGAAATGTTCAGGTTTATTAAGCACTTTTGAGATTTTTTTTATTAAGCGCGTTTGAAATATGATAAATGACATTTACTTTAGCTGGAAGATGAGGCATTCTTTTTTTATTTCTTTCTGTTGCTTTTTTAAAGCCAGATCTAAATATAAATATCTAGACTACAGATCTGTCTTTCAGAGTCTAATTACATAGACCGTAGGTATACAACTGGGCATACCATCAAAATCTATCAAAAACAGACTTAAGTATACTTAAAACTAAACTAGGTTATTCCATAAACGTTAGTGTTTTGGTTACAGCCATTACTAATTACATTTATATGGTTTGTGCTTTATTTTCTGTTTTCTACCTATGATGCAATATACCACATATGGCATGCAAAGTGTTATAATTGTAACTATTGTGCACAGACTGTAGCTTATGATGCACTCACTGCTGCAAGCACATGTTAACACACATGCATGCTCTGTTCTGGCCCTAGTGCAAATGATAGAAAGCTCTTTACACATGTAATGTTTGTGTGATAGTGCTGATGAGGTGTTTGTTCTGTGAGCGACAGTGACCAGAGTGATGTTGATTTGCATCGTGGCAAATCTGGGTCAATGTACCCACCACCCCCTTCATCACAGGCAACTGAAGGCAATGCTGGAAAAAAGAGAGAGGATGCGGATAGCACCACACCGGGGGGCTGTGCATGGATATACAGTATACATGTGGGATTAAACACACAGTGTGATGACTGTGTCCTGGACTGTATATGTATCTTATTTCACATGGATATGTGGCTTTTGTCTGAAGTGCAGTTTTGCTTGTGGATCCCTCCCATGAGATCTGAGGTCTTGTGGATCCCTCCCATGAGATCTCCTCCCTGCTGCAGATTCAGCCATGTCACATCTTATCATTTGTTTTTCTTTGTATCCCTCTCTCCCTATCATTCCATAATGCTCACTACTAACAATACCAGGTGTGCTTGTTTAAAATAATACTCTGGTGTATGCTCTGCTTTTGTATATGATGAATGCTGTATTTAAGTTATTACTTGTTATACATTAAATGCAAATCATAATTATATTTACTCCTAGTAAAATTAATACATTTGTTAACTGTCTTGTCATACTATGTACATGGCAAGAGAAGGCCAAATGTGAAAAACAAAAAAATTGGTTAGGCAAATTTTGACAGACACAAGATATTTACTGATATATTACAGTAATTGTCTTTTAATGATTGTGTACTGTGGATTGTTTTCTGTCATTTCTTGTTGTTTATTTAAGACCAAGATTGTGGATGACAAACAGAAGCTACAGTTAGCTACAGTTAGCTACAGTTAGCTTCTGTGCATTAATCATCACAATTGTTTGTGTAATAGTGACTAAAATTGAGCTTCTCAATACATCAATATAACATACAAACAATATACTTTTTATAATTATATCAATGCCATATTTATTAAGGACTATTAGTTGAATTTAACATGTGCCTTTTATTTCCTGTACTCTCCACACAGCTCTGCTTAGCCCCAGATGCCTCCGCTCCCTCTTGACGAGCGCATAGTGGTTATTCAGCGGCCTAAAAACCTGGCCTTGCATGTGACCCCTCCACCACCCACCTCCCAGTCTTCCTCACAACGTCTTACCAGCCGCACAGAGTTTGCTCCCCACTCACCGCAGCCCCAGCCTCCTCTACACCATCCCTGTACACCTTTCAACTCGTTGTCTCTGGAATGCCGGCACAGGCCCTTCTCCCGTATACAAAAAGCCAAGGGCGAGAGAGGTACCATCATAGAGGACAACAACTGGATCCCTAGCCACTGTCACAGCAATGGGTCTGTGACTCTGGGGCCCAGACCTCATAAGCACACACATACTATTGACATTAAAGTGTCTGTGGACAAAGGAGGGACACATCCAGATAAAGGACACAGTAGCAGCCTAACTCGAGGTGGGAGTGTGAGAGAGGGCAGAGGTACAAGGCACTTGGATCTAGGACAAAGTGACAGGAAACCCAGAGCAAAGTCTTCAGAGCAAGGTGAGAGGTTCCAGAACCAGAACAAGACCCAGCATACTAGCCACCATCAGAACCACTTAGCAGTGTCACCAGGTGGGGTCTTGGAATTTATTCCAGCCCAAAGGCAGCAAGCCAAGTCGAACTGGACAAGAGAAGACGTGTCATTAACGTCTCATCATAAAACCGCCAACTACAGAGACGTGCCGACTGTGGGAAACAAAGAAAACTCCAAACTGGGACCTGTCCACCAGACCCCTAATCCCCACAGTCTACCCCATTACCATGGCACAGTCCAAGCACCTCATACCTCTGTCTTAAATACCCAATTCCCAGCAGGCCCACCCTCTGTCCCCTTCCGGGCCACATCATCTTTCCAGCACCTAGGTCAGACCCGACCTTCTCGTACCAGAGAGCAACGCCCTCAGATCCTCCACGGTTTTCCCCTCTCTCCCACCTCTCTGTGTGGAGGCTTCCCTAGCCCGGACCACACCTGCACTATTGACTTTTCTCGCCCGTTTAACTGTGGCTGTTGGAGGTTGGTACGTGGTAGGGGAGGTAGAGGACACTCAGCTGGATATCAAGGAGGCAGTGGAAGTCCATCCTCTTCATTTTCCCGAACCCAAGGAGTAAGTCCAAGTAAGAGAGGAGACAGCATCATGGGACTAAAGACCCTAGGAGGATGCCTGTCTACAGCCTCCACGACCAACACTTCCTCCTCCAATAGCACTGTCTCTGACTGCCGCACAGGGCTTCTCAGGCCCTTACGCTGTGCATCCTGTTCTGGGGAAGGTGGCAGTTTTGAGAGTCCTACTGCCTTTCGTAAGAAACTGGTTGGTGGTTGCTTACCCTGCGCTCCACTATCTTCATCTGCTCCTCTGCGGGCACTACAAAGTTGTGTCAGTGGCTGCAACCCAAAAGCAAGCCAGGCAGGTAGCTCAACCTGTAGCTACTGCAGCAGTGATCCTATAGTTGTGACCTTTAACCCTCACAGAGGGAAGCCTCCCAACATAGGCCACAGTATTGGGACACATACCATGGGAGGGTACCAACATGATGACGATGATTACAGCGTGCGCACAATTTGGCCTGAAGAGCTTGCGAAGAAGATGACACGCTCTAAAAACCATCAAAGTGCAGGGATGGGGATGGGAGCAGGAAGGCCTTACATGGGACATGACCAGAACAGCAGTAATGGAACCAATCCTGTCATTTTGGACTGTCAGAACCTCCTAGAGTTTACCCGCTCCCATCTGACTGACCATGCAGGTCGACGGAGGCTTCAGCAAGGCAAGATGGCAGTTCTGGACTTCATGGGGTCAGGGAACAGCAGAGACCCAGGGCGAGACTCTCTGAAGAGGCTCTGGAACAAAGGAGCAGATGCTGGAATTGGGGACAGTGATGGGTTTGATGATGACATGCTTCCACGCTCTCCTTCCCCTCACTCTCTCAGTCCTGAGTCCCCACCGTCCTTCTCGCCTCCACCCTCTGTTCCTGGTACCCTCATCAAACCCAAACCCAGAGGAAGAGAGCGGGAGGGTGGACACTCTTTACCTTCTACTCAGTCACTCCACTTGGTCCTCAACTCACTTAACAGAGATCAAGATGAGGAGAACGGAAGAGGTAATGATGCTTTTGAGTATTCTTAAAAGGGCATGACAGATATAGTCATGTATTCTCTGTAATACCCAGACATGCTCAACTGGAGTTTAGATACACTATTATCATCATGTCCGTTATAAATAATTCATGTTCTACTATTTATACATAACTGTCCAACATCCTCCTAATGTGCTGGACATTGTGCTTTCTTGGCCTGTGTGTGTAGTTGCACAGTATCTTCAGAACTACTATAGTAGCAGAACTGAGATACAGCTTTATGTTCCAGCCTGCTTCTTGGCACAAAATTTCAGCCACAGTCCCAGAGTTATATTTCTAATTAGCCTAACAAAAAGCTAACTCTTATCTTCAAAAAAAGTGTCATGGGACAATGGATGCATATATCTTAATACGGTTATTTCTCTGGAGTGCTATATCTTTTCATTCTCTAAATGTCTAAATATTATGTTCCTTTAGTCCTCATTTTCTTTCCCTGTTTTAAACATGCATTGCCTGAACATCTTTTTTCTTCAGATTTTCAGCTTCAGTGTTCCTGCTTTTCTTTTCTGTATTATTGTAATGTAGTGTTTTTTTTAGCCTTAGGATGATGACTCTTATTGCTGTGGTTCAGAACAAAATGAGAAAAAAAAACAGAAAGCAGAATAATGATGTCAAAGCAAACAGGATAAGAGACGGAGGGACTAAAATGAGTGAAATAATTACATTTTTCTTGTAAAATGGTGCCACTGATTTGTGTACAACATCATGAAAAGGTATATGTTCTTCTCTTCCAGTGCACCTCTCCCTCCCACTGTCCTCCTCCCTCCCAGCATCTCTTTCAGATGAGAGCGTGATGACCCCAGATGTGGAGAATGCTGTCGTTAGTCCAATTCTCCCTTTCCTCTTCCTGGGTAATGAGAGGGATGCACAGGACCTGGACCTGCTGCTGCGGCTGAATGTCAGTTATGTGGTCAACGTCACCACACACCTGCCCCTCTACCATGTGGACACGGGTCTGGTGCGTTACAAGAGGCTGCCTGCAACTGACAACAGCAAACAGAACCTCCGCCAGTATTTTGAGGAGGTCTTTGAGTTCATAGGTAAAGGTGTTTGGTTTTAACTCGGCTGTCTTTCTCACACTTATCTATTTGCCTAGTGAATCATGTTCGTCTTTGAATCTTTTTGTTGACTGTTTTCATTTAGCAAACTGTCTCAGGTGTGCTTTCTTCAGGTGTGCTTCCTTTAGCTTCTAAGCTTATATAAGCAACTCACACAAAAATTATTTTTTTGACACTGTAATGGGTGAGAAGTAGTTTATTGTAATTAGATAGAATCATAATGAGTAAATAAATACTGTAAATTTTAAAAAAAAACTCCTAATGCTTTGTTTTTTTCAGAGGAGGCTCATCAGAGTGGGCGGGGTGTGCTGGTGCATTGCCAAGCAGGTGTGTCCCGCTCAGCGACAATTGTCATCGCCTACTTGATGAAGCACACCCTTATGACCATGACCGATGCCTACAAATACGTGCGGAGTCGACGGCCAGTGGTGTCGCCCAACCTCAACTTCATGGGCCAGCTTCTGGAGTTCGAGAGAGATCTCAACTCGGGAGTTACCCCTCGCATTCTAACCCCAAAACTAAGTGGTCTGGAAACACAAGTCTGAAAAATTGAATTTAATAGAGATTAAAAGAGTGAAGGGTAAGAAGGAGAAGGGAAAGAAAGCTGAAAAGGGAAGAGGAAGTGAGAAGACTGCACAACTGTTAGCAAAAATAGATTTACATCAACATGTTTATAGGGAATGTTTTATGAGGAGAAAAAAAAACAACCAGCTAAAAGTAATCTTGGGGCTGTATGTAGTAGAGAGGTTTAGGGAGAGACTAGATAGTTCCTATGGAGTACCTCTGCTCTTTTGAGTATTACCTAAATTATAGCGCTTTAACAGCAGTAGGCAAATGGGTATTATAACCAAGTTTAAAGTGATATTCAGTTCATAAAAATGTGCCAAGTTTCATGATGCTAAATATTACATACGTATGCATTACTAATCAATTTAATCCAATTATTATAGCAGTTATTATTATTGATATTAAGAAGCTGCCCTCATTGACACAGATAATGTGTATAAATAATGAGGGTTGGAAACACATACAATGCAATGGCAAACAACCTGGCTGTCAAGCACAGAAAAAGACACAAAAATGTGATGAGTCTTAAAGAACTTGAAAAAATATTACATTACATTGAGACCCAAAAACTGTAGCAGATTTTTCATACCTTCTCCACTGTGCACAGAACCTTTCTAGACAGATTCGGTAGAGAGCGCAAACACTCTGTTTTTTTTTTTTATCCCAGTTGTCTGTTACACAGTCACAACCCTAAGTCGGATGACAATTGAGAAATGTCATGATAAGCATGAACTTTTATTTTGACATTTATAATTTCAGTTTACTCCTGCTTTTGTTACTTGAATTGGGTTTTACAGTGTTTAACTAAGTTCTCAGTAATGGAGAAAGAGTACATATTGATGGTGACTATAGTCAGCCCAGTGGAAGATATTAAATGAAATTACTCATGTTTGGACACTGTTCCATAACTGACTGTTTCAGATGGAGTTTCTCCAAAGACTTTGAAGTATGAAGAGCAAAAAATGTTTGTTTGTTTGTTTGTTTGATTATTGCTGATATTACAGAGAGACAGTTGACTAAATTATGTATTCTGTTTTTGATAGTTTTTTTCATTTTTTCCCTTATTGAACCTATGGACTATTTCTGTCAGAGCTTTTTCAAATCTACACTGTTACAACAGTGCAAAGTGTAGGATTTATTTATTTATTTGTTTGTTTGTTTGTTTACTTATTACAAAATCAGGTTGTATGCTACAAGAAAACAAGTGGGAATTACATTGATAATGAAAGCTGAACAAAGGAGATACAAACCTACAAAGTTAATTTTACTACCTTTACTTTGGACGAGGACCTCAGTATTTTCTTAAATATTTTTGATCAGTTTTCTATTCTTCTGAGTAATCCTGACCATGGCTTTTTGTTTTTTAGCCAGTAGACTCAAAGTCAAAACCAGATGTTGCTGATCATTGGACTAACTGTAGATGGCTGACTGACAGTGCAACAGAACTGATATAATCATTTCATATAATATCAGTCCATGCCTGCTTGGGCAAAAAAAAAAAAATTGTGAGATTTTTTCATTGATGCTTTCAGCACTTATGGTTGAGCGTGTTCATTTACTGCATTCAAGAAATTATAGAATGGTGATAATATAAACAACGGCACTTATATTATATGTGCTTAATTCAGCCATGTATTCCACAACTTACGCTATTAACAAACATCTTGGTTAATTTGATCCTGACGCTACTCATTTTTATGATGGCATTTCAAATAACCCCAGATGTATTAAGCTCTCAGGACAGAAGGTAAATTGTCTGCTTTCAACAAATGGCTCCATAAAATATCAACCATTTGTATTATTTTTGGCTTGCCCTTGGGTCCACTGTTTACATTTTCTCATATTTGTTCACAGAGTCTGAAGAGTTCTCTGCCTTTTTGATACTATGCACCATCATGGCTTTGTTCAGTTCACTGTGAAAAGCTTCTTCTTCCTATATATTATCAGCCTTAGCCCTTGAAGTCTCCCCTCATCGGTCTTGTCTAGCAGGAGGTTTGTCTGCTGTCTCTGAGCTCTTGTCTGCCTCATAGAAGCACTGCAGTGTCTACAGTTCTGTTCCTCAATCCAGTTCTGTTCCTCAAAGGGCAAAGGAGCAGAGCCACAAAACATATTGACGAAAAACCACGAGAAGTCTGTGATGTGACATAAGCCTCAAAATCTTCCAACAGAGTCTTTGTTGGATTCTTGCAAGCTTACATGAATCAAAAGCAGCTCTGCTCTTTCTCAAGTGGTTGAATGTTTCTTCATATTATTTGCCTGGGCAAATGCATTTTCCCAGAGAAATGATCAACTGTATGACACCAAAGTGTGTTTCAGTGAGTTAAAAGTGCTTGGAGAGACCAGACCAATCTCAGTCTAGAGATGGATGCTGCTGATAAATTTAGATATTAAGAACAAAAAAAAAATCTAAACTTGAATCTTTTGCTTGAGATAATTCCTCTAAGATGTTACACTGTTTCTTTACATTATTGGGTTTTTTTTTTTTTTTTGGATAGGATGTATAATTTTTTAACTATTTTTTGCTCTTTTTTAGCCTTTTATCTAAAACTGCCAACTGATTTTCTGTGCTTGGACAAATACACACAACATGTGTTTTAGAAGTGAAAGCGGAATGCCAGAAATGCCTTTTGGTAAAGCAGCAAATGTAGTTACTGTCTTCCAAGTCAATGTAGCACCTACGTATGGAAAGGAAATGTACATTTTGATTTCTTGGAGATGTTAAAACTGTTTGAATCTGTTTGTGCAGTGCCCACCGTGAGTGTGTCTTTGTGTATGTACGTGTATGTTAGTGAGTCTGCACACGTGTGTGCGGGAGAGAGCGACAGAGAGATAAAATGAGGGAAGGAGGTAATTTACAGTGGATTTTTCCTTACATTTCTACTAGGAATTCCAACCTCAGGCCTGTGATTAAATCATTAACAAAATTCAAACTTCACCTTAAGCCTACATCTGTCAATGCCACAGTAAACTATGCCATTTTTCCTGGAGTTTTGCTCTTCCAGACACTAGGACCTGATTACCTCTCTATTTGTTCATTCATACCTTCCACTGCAGACAGAAAAAAATATTTGGGATGGAGAACATCAGAAGGTGAAATTACTGCTCTTTATGAATACAACCACATAAAGCCTATTGTTTTTGAGAGATATATGAGCACTAAATCCATATGGAAAGTCTGTGTTAAACAGGAACCATTTGGAATTTTTAATGTGTATAGAATTATCTCTTACATGTGTTTTTGCACATAATAATGAACATCAAAAATGTAAATTTTTGTATTTAATTTGCTCAGACACGTGTATTTCCATGACTTCCATTATGTGTTATGCCTGTTATTATTATTATTATCATTTTTATTATTATTGTAAGTTGTTGAGTCAAATATTCCAAATAGGGGTTATTTTCATAAACTGGTGAATTTGCAACATCAGTCTCTAGAGAAAAAAAAGCTTGTCCTGGAGGGCAAAGTGTGATGAATCCTATTATCAGTGTCTTATTCTCTTGCCTCCTGGTTGATATATTAGTCCAACCAACCTGATGATGATGTTGTTCTCCACTGCTGTATCTTTATACTTTATGTAAAAAGAATTCTGTTAAATGACTAAATAATCATTTTCATGAGATGATGTTATATTTTCATGTTTTCAGTGTTTTGTCTGAGCATTTTATCAGTGACTTTTATTGGATTTGTATAGATGTATTAGGTTACTGTCGATTATGGAAGACTGGAGTAATCTGATAGCTTGTGGTACTTTATAACATCATCTCCCATCTCCTCCAGACTAAGATTTCAGTGTCCATATGACATTATAAGGTGTGCAGTTGGATGTATCATTATTCTCATGTGCATTCATTTTGTCCTTGTTTGTTTTTATCATTGTGAATTGCTAGGAGGGATTTAGTTTGTTTTCTTTTTTACTGAAACCTACTGTGATTGGGAAATTGTTTTTGTTCCAAAGCAACAAGGATGATAACTATTAGAAACGGATTACTACCAGTAATTATTTACCTCTTTAGGAAAGAGCAGAAAGCAATGGTTGGTGTATATTACCATGGATCTGTCCACTGTTATAATATATTTAGTGGTTTCTGGAAAACTAAAATGGTTTGTTGAAATACATTTTTTTACTTCAAATCATCAGTATGCTGTGTCCAGGATTCTTGTGATGGAGTGTGGAGAGAGGGCTCACAGAACACAAAGACTGAGGACTGACGCACAGGGCAGTATAATGGTGCTTTACCACATGATTCTAGAATAAGATTATTACCAACAACAGTTGCCCATTTCCAAAAAGGCATCAGTTTAGACGTTATTAGGCTATTAGAGAAATAGTCAATGAGCCTTGTAAGATTGACATTGACAGTTCAGCCATTTACAACTTTAGTCTGCTGGTGTCAATGGACTGCAGAGCTCTGGCCTTACTGATGGCACCTACAGTAACAGAATGATGTTCAGGATGACCTCTCTCAGTGAGATCATTTGGCATATTTTCAGAGGACTGTGTGGTAGTCGATGGTAGCCTATGGTAGTGACTCAGTCTCAAAAGGAGAGCCTGATGCTTTTCCCCTACTGGATGCACAAGCCACTTGAGTGGTAAAGTTAGAATGATATATCAATACTAGAATGGTAGGGTGCACGACAGATATGCAAAAACTAGGGCAAAGAGTTTTACTATGTGTATATGGGTTGGGGGGGGGGTAGGTCTGAATGGGTACAAAGCAAGATATAAACACAAACGTATGGGAGATTTAATGAAATAGACATTAAATTTAATCAAATGAGTCATGAATGAAGGAGAACCATACTTACTATTAAATGTTGGAACTATATGTGGTTATATCCTATGTATATGTAATATTCCTTTGAATGTTGGTTCTTTGGAATGCTATATATGAAGGTCTTGCATTACATTGTAAGAATTCAGGACAAGTTTTTAACTGCTTTTATTTGTTGTACAGGAAATACCTGTTTTATTTGGCTCATGGACAGATAAGTAAATATTCAACAAAAATTTTAAGTCTTGTTGGAGAAATTTTTGCTGTCCACTCACAAATAGAAATCACAATTGACTCACAATCGAGTAAGTAAAGTCTTTAACTGGTGCATGAGCTACAAGAACACAATCTTCAAAGCAGTCCTAAAAAAGCGCACACACTTCCCTTCATAACGATACTGATATAACCACCCCTTGTGTTTGCTGCTAGATATGTAAACTATCTTGGTGCTTTCCTAAAAAAACAGTACCAACATAATCTGCTCTTGGTGATGTGATTATAATATACAAGCAGGAAAAGACCAGGCTCATTCTCAAGTTGAGAGACTCCGCTGACCAGAATGCAAGGACAGCGAAAGCCATCACATCCTGATTGAACAGCTTTCGTATATTTTACAAACACTATGACAATTACAACTGAAGTGAAACAATATGCTATACTAGGCTTTAATGCTCTTATGGGTTTTCTCTATGTAGGGTGATATTTCACCAAATGAAAACTGAGGAAGACCATTAAAGAAGCAAAACAACATGAGGAGTTATGCTGAAGAAAAAGTACTTCAGAAAATATATTATAAATACTGTGATGTTTTTACGTATTTTTTCTAGTATAGTATAGACATGCTTCTTAGACCAAATGTTTGAGGCATTTTACCTCCTCATAGCTTGTCCAATGCTCATTTTGTTTTACTGCCTCTCATGTTTGTTCCATCTGGTACCTTTGGTGCAGGTCCATAGAACCAATATCTGATCCTCCTAAAATTTGTGCTTTGGAGTTTGCTTCAAGCAAACTTCAGAGCGGTACACTGTGCATGTGGATGCTATCCGCTCCCGGTGCCGTATGTGCGGTTTGCTGAGTAATTTGTTTTGTTATGTGACTGTTTTGACTTATTCCCTCACTTAATTTTTCAAGTTTTCTGAGTGCAGGGAAAGGATTGATAGTCCAGTGTTATCTCTATTATGTATCAGTATAAGCCTAATAAAACCACTCTTTCATAGGACTGGAGCTTTGTGGAGCAGGTGTACTGAGAGTATAGAGAAAATGCCTGTGTTGTGCAGTCACTAGTCGGAGGCTATGATGAATTGGCTTGACTTATCCCCTGATTGATGGGGCTATTCACCAGCTTTTACAAACTGATGGGGCTATTCACCTGTTTTTGACAGTCTTTGGTTGATGGTGACTCTTGCTGGTGCTCATGGTAGCGGCTACAGTTTAGTAATTGGTCCTGGTGCCAATGATAGCAACCATCTCCAAGAGTTTTTGGGAAGTTGCTCAAAAGGTATTCCAGGCATTGTTTTCCAGCACACAGAGGGTAGCAGGATGCCTTGCTCTTGTCCCAGATGTGAAGGTTTAGAGGACATGGTAGGGTATCACAGACAGCTTGTATGAGGAATGTTGGAAGTCTGCCAGCGAGATGTTATCCCAGGTAATCCTCCACTGCAGTACACTTTACTATTTTGCTGATGATCCTTGCTGTCCCATTCCCACTATATCTCTTCCTTGCTGGCTCACACCTCTTCCGCACATGCTCATGCTTCTCCTTGGATCACATGTCATCAGTCATTGGCGTTAATCCCAGGAAAGTAACCTTGGCCTGTGCATCCAGCTAATACAGTGCCTTTTACATCAGTGCTTACTCAGGCATCTCAGGTGCTTTGCCAGACTCCTGCATGTCTGTGCCTTAGTCACAGCTGATGCCACTTTGGAGTCCTTGGAGTCTCTTACTGGAGAACTTATTTTGTACATAACTCCATAAACTCCAAAGCAAAGCCACAGAGTGAAAGATGCAGGATGCTAATGCTGCTATAAGGCAGTACAGCTAACACTGTGAGACACACCTAGTCATTTCCACAGGTAGCTGCTGATCAGATACTCAGCCATTGTTATGGGGACTGTATCCACAAGCAGGGGCCACAGAATTTGGGGCAGAATACCATACTGGTATGTCCAGGTCTTAAACCTAACTGGCAGCCCAGTCTTGTCCGCCTTCAGATCTCTGTTGGTGAAAAAATTAATTCTGTCTGGTACTTTATCACTCTTCAACACTTCAGTTCAGACTTTGATTTTGGGGGTTTAAAGTTCATTCTTGCCCAGGAGATGAGCCTCTCTAGGCCATGGAGTATCTTATCTACTTGCTGATCAGGATGGATGTAGCTACTGCTACAAACATCTACTGAAATTGGACTGTTGCCTCTAGTAACAATTTAACAATTGTTTAATAATTTCTGAGTGGGCTATGGGCTTTTCTACCCGCTGTTACAAACCTCCTTGTTCTTTTCCCAGAGTCTCATGAACAGCTGTCAGTATAGATAGTAATTGACTGGCCAATTGCCAGAGTGCAGACTCTGATTACAGCAAACAGCTCTGCCATTTGCGCTGACCAGTGTGATAGTAGAGAGAACCACAGGGCTATAAAGATTAC
The DNA here is from genome assembly GCA_028565775.1 of Sternarchorhynchus goeldii. Taxonomy (NCBI): domain Eukaryota; kingdom Metazoa; phylum Chordata; class Actinopteri; order Gymnotiformes; family Apteronotidae; genus Sternarchorhynchus; species Sternarchorhynchus goeldii. The sequence goes on from JAOXYF010000003.1 coordinate 17,145,496, forward strand.
ACACAGCATAGCCTACTTGTAGGGAGCTATCTGACCTTCTGAGTGTGAAACCACCCACAAATAACATTAGATGACAATTCTGAATATGAACCATAGAGAGGTCTAAACAGGTCTTGTAAGACAAATCAACAACAACACAGCAATCACTGAGTCTCCCTCATTAGGGCATATGTTTAGCAACTGTGAAATGGGAAGTTTGTGTGTGCTTCAGCAAATGAATACACAGAATGTGGTGCATGCACAACCAAAAGAATAACGAATAAACAGAATGTGGTGCATGCACAATCAAAAGAATAATGAATAAACAGAATGTGGTGCATGC
>JAOXYF010000003.1:17145917-17213748 GCA_028565775.1 Sternarchorhynchus goeldii
ACGAATAAACAGAATGTGGTGCATGCACAATCAAAAGAATAATGAATAAACAGAATGTGGTGCATGCACAACCAAAATAATAACGAGTAAACAGAATGTGGCGCATGCACAACCAAAAGAATAACGAATAAACAGAATGTGGTGCATGCACAACCAAAAGAATAATGAATAAACAGAATGTGGCGCATGCACAACCAAAAGCTGCATCACAACTAAACAGGCACATTCCATGTCCTCTGCAGCAGCAACTGTGCCTACCTGCTTACAGACAAGGAATGAAGCTCCTTGTCACAAGCATCAAGAGGCTTAGAATAAAAAGTAACAGTCATTGGTGTTCCTCGTACTTGTGGTAAAAACACATGACATTAATTATTTACACACATATAAATTTAAATACATTGAGAGGCTAATCATAATGCCTGGGGCAGGGGCTAAAGACCAAACTAGTGAAAACTGTACCTGTGAGACTAGGATTTGAAAAACACTCACTAAAACAACACTCACTAAAGCCATGCTATTTCAGGGCCCGTTTTCAATTATGAAAATAGTGGCTTCATCTTATAGTTAGCTGCAAGTCACATGACTGGCCACAAGGCGTGTCATGATACCTGAACAGGCAGTAATATGCTGACCTGATCAGAATAAACCTTCATTTCCTGTTCATATACTACACTGCACTGTTCATATACTACACTGCATTGTTCATATACTACAGTTATTAAGTAGTTTTCTTCTTCATGTTATCAAGCTTTAATGCAAATGAATTGAACTTTCAATGTAAAACATTTTTGCTTTATCTTAACCCTCTAAGAATGCTCATTGCAAGTAATGTGATCATAAATAAACGCTGCTTTCATTCATACTGCACCCTGCCCTTGACGTCGTCATTACCCTAATTTAAATATCTAAAATCGAAACACCTTTCAACAGTCTCAACCACCTTTTAATACCTTTAATATCTGTAATAATAATAACAAAAATTGCACCATGGTACTAAGGTTTTTCTAAGGATTTAGTGGGATTATACATTTTAATAGTAGGTACATATACATTATGTGTATGTACCTACCTACTTGTTTTCATATCTATATAAGCACGTTTTCAGTGCTACGTTTACAATTTAAATATTCCGTAAATGTGCGTCACGACAGCCATACACGCCCATCGTAAACCTGTTGAGTGGATGATCTGAGTCGCCGTTTAACGCGCTTTCATGAAAGTACACGGCCAGTCCTGCATCTGCAATTTAGGCAGACAATTTTGTCCTCATTGTTTTTGTTCAGATGAGGTAAACACTGAAAATCTTCTTGGTGCTGTTTACAACGCGTGTTTATACCAATTCTATCGTACTATTATGAACGTCAGAGCCAACATGAGATCTTCGAAATTTTGTCTTTCTGTGAGAAAGATGACAGTGGATCTGCAGGAGAAAATTCACTTTAAATGACGGATTTATTCCTGAACGAATCAAGGACGTTGGATTAGATCATTAGGAGGTAGGCTAACGTGACAAATGAAAGAAGCTTTTGTGCTACGGAATTACCATGCTTTTTTTTTATAGCTTTTTGTGTTCCTTTACGCGAAGTTTGTCAGGATCCTAACAGGAGCTTGAAAAGCTTATAGTCATGGTCAAACTGGTGTGAGCATTTTTAATGGAAATGTTATATACGTTTGAGAAATATGGTTGAAATAGTGGTTTGGCTTGATTAGTGCACCTTTTGGATTGGTGTGAAAGCAAATGAAAAAGTGTAAACAAGGTGTTTCCATCTGCTCGGTAAATGTGCTCTTGAGGTACATGATGCAAATATGGGCTGCATGGTGCTCTGGACCCAGTCAGGCACACATAATGAGCCCCCTAGGGTAAAACCATAGAGACCAAATCGCTTGGAGACTTTCTGCTAGTCACCTTTGATATGGCAGTAAGGCCCTGATATTCAAGGGTAATGGCAACAGCATGGCCTGAATAGGCTCTGCTTTGTTAGTAAATGTTTGAAACTGATGAGTGTAAAATACAATCCCATATATGAATGTGGCTGGACCCCATATCTCACATCCATCATGCAGTTCTAATATTTTCTTTTCTCTCTCTTTTTCCCAGTCAATGGCACGGTGCAGGTGTGGTGGAAGGGCTATATGCCTGTGTCTTCTTCCCTTTCTGATGATGAGTCACCTCTTGGTGTATATCATGGTGTCCATATTTGTTGCCCTTTCCTACACGCCCGAGCCCCAGTTGCCTGTTCATTTCATCGCATCCGGAGTGTCGTCAAACTCTGGTGCTCTAGCACCATATCCTCTTGGTTCCTTCTGGAACCTGCGTTTGGTGGACGGGGCTTTGTGGAACCGTCTTCAGCACCTCCAGGATAGACAACACAATCCAATTTTGAAAGGTAACAGCACAGGAGTCAGGATTCCAGCCACTGGACACACTTACACAGATGGGAATGCTGTGTTTCCTCCATGTGGTCCTGACCACCTATGGGCCTCTCAACTTCCTGACTTTAACACCATGCCAGAACAGATGCAGGACTTTGTCTTGTCCATGCATTGTAGGCACTATACGCTTCTAATGAACCAGGCTGACTTGTGCACTGGGCAAGACCCTGAGTCAGAGGCACCCATGCTTTTCATGGCAATAAAGTCTCAGGTGGGGCACTTTGAGAACAGACAGGCCATTAGGGAGACATGGGGAAGGAGTGGGTGGGTAAAGGAAGAGCGAGGAGGGCAAAGATGGAATGTGCGCACTGTCTTCTTGCTTGGAAGGCAAGACATAACAACAGGCCCCCATCCAGATTTGGGAGCTCTCCTGCAGCTGGAGAGCAACCGTCATAGGGACATTCTGCAGTGGGACTTCAGAGACACTTTTTTCAACCTCACCCTGAAGGATGTTCTCTTTTGGAACTGGCTGTCAATTTACTGCCCACATGCCCATTATATCTTCAAAGGAGATGATGATGTTTTTGTCAGGACAGGTGCTCTCTTGGACTACCTGAATGAACATCAAGTCCCTTCTCAATACACAAAAGACAGGACTAAAAGAAGAGAGGATTTCATTGCAGGGGAAGTGATAGCTAATGCTTGGCCTAGCCGCCAGCCCAGTACTAAATATTATATACCTGAGAGTTTCTATAAAGGTTTGTATCCGACCTATGCCGGTGGAGGAGGAGTGATTTACTCTGGGGCCCTAGCCATGCGGCTGCAAGAGATCTCTCAGTGGGTCAGCTTGTTCCCTATTGATGATGTGTACTTGGGGATGTGCCTTTATAGATTGGGGGTATCACCTGTCCATCACCCTGGTTTTTTGACCTTTGATCTGCCAGAGGCCGATCGGGAGAAGACATGTGCTTATCAAAGAGTTCTCCTGGTGCACAAGAGGAGCCCCAAAGAAATACTTACACTCTGGAGACAACTAAGACCTCCACTGCCTGAATGCTAGCTCCCAAGAGGAAAAGATGCTATGACTGACTTTTTAGACCTGTTTATCATGATGCAGCCTGGGCCATTGGCCCATCCTTTTTAAAAACAACACAGATTTGAATGTTTGCCATCAGGTATTTTCATGTCAGTGGAGCATGCTTATTTGCATAATAAATATTTCACTTTGCAATCACAGTATAGGCATTGTGGTGATTGATGCTACAAAAGTCATGCATGAGTAGCTTATGATGGAATGAGTCATTTGTTCATTGTGATGGTATAGGTTTATTTCAGTGCTATAGGGATATGTTTATATAATTTTTTTTTTATTATTTTGGTTTAGGTTTTCTTTGGAGATGTTTTCATTTTTGGTAGTACTTTGTGGGAATATTTACATGAATATTATTATTGTCCAATAAGTTGTTCGATTAATTCATTCACTGCCATTGTTGCAACAGGGTCATATTTTGACCCTCTCTATAAGGATTTCTAACAATTATTTAACAGGTTCATGTTTTGTTAAGTGTATTACATTTTAGTCTTTATTTGTGCAAAGTAGGGGCAAATTCTCTGCTTTGTCTTTAAGGCCACCATACTCAGCAAAGAGGGAGAGGGTAGCTGGTGTCATAGGTGAACATAACTGAACCTGCAGTGGTTTGCATTCTTATTCTTGATAAAACATCCCTGAAAATGATCAAACTGCATCAGGAGTCCTGCAACATTGCCATATTATGGTTTGCACTGTGGAGCACTACTCAATTAAACCACTACTGCCTTACTGCCATGTGTTCCATTCATACTGTATCATTTCAATTTAAGGCCAAAGATTTATACCTCTAAACAATTGTTTAATTAAAATACTATATGAAATTGATGATTCATTTGCAAATATTTTCTTTTTAAATACTGTAAATGTTGCATTAAAATGTATCCGGAAAGCACAACTTTTATTCCTTTGTTCCAGTAGTCGACTGGAATCAAGGCAGGGCCTGAATGTCAGGGGGAACATAACTATTTATGTATTATCAGAATATTCCCCAACATGACGTTTCATTACTGTGTTTTTCAAAGATAATTGTGTAATGAATTCTGTTTTTTAAGCCCCTAGTCTCACGGGCATAGACGTGATTCTAAAAATTATCTCAAAGCTGCACGTATCAAGTAAGGACAGATTCATCAACAAGTCGCCAACACGCGTGGAAAACGAGGCAATGCTGGAGCAATCGACGGTCCTCCTTGCTACCGCGATTCAAAAAACGTAAAAGTAGCGAACTACATTTGACCCGGAAATAGTTGCGGGGTCAAATGTCGCATTCTCCGAACGACTGGTGAACGATGTTTATGTTGCAGTAACGAAGTTAGCTGGTTTTGAAGAACGTTATTTAAATATCGAGTAGAGTCTCTATATGTGAAACCAATGTCCTTTGTTTCTCACGTTTGATTAGTATCTTGACAGTACTTAAGTATATATCGCTTAATCGTTTGGTGCTAGCTAGCTATACTACGCTGGCTAGGTTAGATAAAAGCTAAGCTAGCTAGGTAGCATAGCTAGTTGGCCGACGACTGCAAGCTTATCTAATTGCTTAGCTAGGTCTCTAGATAATTCATTTGAAGATAGCTTAGTCGACAAATAGCTGGCTAAGTATCAGTTGTCAAAACCCGAATTACTAGCTTCCTAGCTAATTTGTATCTCCACAGGATACAAATCCCGATACAAACTCTAAAGTAAAATGGGCTCATCTAAGAAACATAAAGAGAAGGACAAGGAGAGGGATGCAGAAGACCGTCATCGCGAACATAAAAAGCACCGCCATAAGGAGCGGGAAAGGGAAAAGGAGCGGGATGGAAACCGAGAGAAAGAGAAGGAAAAGGAGAAAAGGAAAAGATCCCGTTCACGAGAGAGAAGCAGTAGAGGCAACGAAAAAGATAGTCGCAGCAAAGGTGAAAAGAGTGGCGGAGAGCCACGAGTAAAGAAAGAGAGAGTTGATCCCGGGTACGAAGAGAATGACGGTAAGTCCCATGAACCCGGTACTGTAATTAATTAATGTTTTTATGAGGTGTTTGCTTATTGCTTTTGCAAGTCATCGATGAAGTGAGGTGACTTTTGAAATAGTATGTCGTTAAACATCTTGTCACCGTGCATTGGTTGACTGTGTTTATTCGCAGATGCAGGACCAAAATCTGCAAGTGGTGATGCTTCACTCAGCATTGAAGAGACCAAGTATGTTATCAAAATATTTGCACTGCAAACTGTGAATCCATAAGATTTGTTTCTTATTAGATCTTAAACCTGTCCAATTTCCCCTTTTTCAGTAAACTGAGAGCCAAGCTGGGTCTGAAACCTCTTGAGCTAAATGAAAACAAAAAAGGTAAGACAAAAGAAATTTATGTCTTGAAACCAATCTGTTGAAATGCATATCTTCCATATAAATGTTTTGGGATTACACAGAACTTGGCACAAAGGAAGAGCCCATGTTGGCTGAGGCAATCAATCCTGCACAGATCAGACAACAGACTGAAATGAGGGAGAAACTGGCAGCCCTTAAAGAAAAACGTCTGCTTAACCAAAAACTTGGGTATGACCTCTTACAATCTGGAGTTTCAATTTAATAAGGATATTTATCTAAGCATCCTAGTTGTGGACATCAGAACTATACTGATAATAAGAAATGTACTGTATTTAATTTATGCTTTGTAGATGGTCTTAAAGTGGTACACATGGTAAACAAAGGGCCTTATGTAGCCTTTACTGACTCAAATGGTTCTTAATCTTTATCACTGTATTTCAGGAAGGTGAAGACGCTCGGCGATGAAGATCCATGGTTGGATGACGCTGCTGCCTGGGTGGAGAGAAGTCGCAAAATATCTAAGGAAAAGGAGATGGCAGAGAAGAGGGTAAGCAAGAGCTTTAGACAAATTACATGGAGCTTATATGGAGTTTAATGGATGTGTGTTTTGTGTGAGTTTTAAGGTATATTTTAATATAATGCGCTGCAATCATTTATTTATCCTCAAAGGCCAAACTCTTGGAGGAGATGGATGAAGAGTTTGGTGTGAGCAACCTGGTCGAACAAGAGTTTGCACAGAGCAAGAGGGTTTGTAGATTTACCCTGACTTCATTCTGTTCATTTCAGCTATTAGGCAAATTGATATCAATAATTGTAGTTTTCAAAGATTTTCTTAATCCATCTTGTCATACAGGATCTCCACATGCGTACTGAGTTGTTTTTTATTGTTTTATTCAGGAGGCTTACAGTTCAAAAGATCTCAAAGGTCTTACAGTACAACACAAAATAGAATCCTTTAAGGAGGGGGAGACGGTCATCCTGACCCTACAGGACAAAGGTTAGTGTGGAGTAGTCATTTTGGGATGGAAAGAAGATTGTGTATGTCATATATGCCTTGATTATTGTGGGGGGGGTTTATCTCAGGTGTTCTGGAGGAAAAGGAGGATGTGCTCGTCAACGTGGGTCTGGTGGATCAAGAGAAAGCAGAGAAAAATGTGGAACTTAAGAAGAAGAAGCCTGATTACAAACCTTATGAGGAAGAGGAGAGTGTCGATGACATGGTCACGGTCAGCTCAGTTACTGATGTCATCACTGTTTTGAGCTTAACTGTAATATTTTACATATAATTAATACTTATACACCCCCCACCCCCATTGTACATTTCCCACTCTTCAGTTTAAGCCGAAGTCTGTCCTGTCAAAATACGATGAGGAGATAGATGGCGAGAAGAAGAAAAGTTTCCGACTGAGTACTGGTGGCAGCGCTACTGGGGAGAGAGAGCGTGAACTCCAGGCCATCAGAGAGACCCTGCACAGCCAGGCCCAGTCTCTGGAGATGCCTGCACTCACCCTGGCCTCTGAATACTACACACCACAGGAGATAGTGAGTCACCAGTTGGCTTGAATAAAACTTGATGGTTATCCATATATTTGTCTATTTGGTAAAACACTGGTGTCTTTTTAGGTGGGCTTTAAGAAGACCAAACGTCGGGTAAAAAAGATCAGGAAGAAGGAGAAAACGCTCAAGGCTGATGAACTCCTCACAGATGACTCTCGCAACACAGACTTTGGTTCCAGGTGATGCATTTCCTCCAATGTCTCTGAACAGTACTTTCAGTTTGTAACACGTCGTCTTTGTCTCTCTGTCTGAAAAGAATTCAATTTAATCTGCCCCTCAACCATCAACAATGTTACTCAGGTCACGAGGTCGAGGGAAGAGGGAGGTGGATGAGACTGTAAATGTGGATGAGCCTGAAAAGGAGGATGCAAACAGCAACGAAGCAGTTGAGGTTCTACAGCAATCTGATGACATCCGGATGGCTGATATGGACATCAGTGATGAAGGTGAGAATAATGTCATGGATTGGTACTTTAGCTTCAGGCTTTTTTGTTATTTCAATTAGACCTTTGATACTATTAATATGTTATTTCTGTGTGTGAAAAATTATAAATTCTCCTTTTCCCCCAGATTCTTCATAGTCGAACTGAGTGCGAAAAGGTTTGTACATAATCTATCCCCCCTTCACTTCCACAGATGATTTTGACCAGTCAGGGCCTGCGCTCATTGAAGAAGATGAGGCTGAGCAGGAGCTGCAAAAACAGCTGGAGAAACAGAGGAAGCTTAAACAGAAACAGATGTTGAAAGACTCTGGAGAAAAGGTGCTGCCAGTTACTAGGGGTCATCCTCTGACTGTTAAGCACCTGACATCTATACATCACCCTTATTAGCTTTCACCTTTACTCTCTGAACACGTGCATGAATAAGCAGTTTCTCTTTGTTCATTAGGTAGTGGAGAACCTTCAAGTTCTGGGGAAGGCTGGAGAAGAGGAGGAAGACCCTGAGAAGAAGAATAACATTGTTTTCAATGCCACCTCAGAGTTCTGTCGCACACTAGGAGACATTCCCACTTATGGCCTGTCAGGCAACCGAGAGGACCAGGAGGACATCATGGTAAATAACCACCTTCAGCTTCAGCAGGCTTCGGCATGATGTAGCTGCAGTGCCAACACACTCTGATCCTTAACGTGACCTGTAGTTACGTAAATGTCTTCAATGTCTCTCAATTATTATCATTATTTTTTGTGGGGTTTATACAGGACTTTGAACAGGAGGAAGACCGAGATGGAGCTGGAGGCTCTGATTCAGATATGGATGATAATGTGGGCTGGAGTGCTGTTAACCTGGATGAGGAACAGAAGCAGCCAGACGTGAGCCATTTAACACTTACCTGCCGTGAGGCAGCTGGCGACATTATCTAAATTTCGAATCAGAAATTTCATAATGCTGCATTGTTAATGTTGTTTTGCCTCAGTTATGTTTTTACTTATCGATGTATTTCTGGTGCTCCGGTAGTTTGCCACAGCATCCACTACCATCCTGGATGAAGAGCCCATTGTCAACTCTGGCCTTGCAGCTGCCCTACTTCTCTGCAAGAACAAAGGCAAGAATGGCAGCGCCGTCTCAAAGGTTTAACAAAAAGGCACCCCGTTTGATGGAACTGCCGGGTAGCTTCATGAATCCATTCTTTTGCAGGATTGTTGGATACTCAGGTGCAGAAGGTGGCCAGAGTCCGTGCTCCAAAAGGAGCTCTGCCTAATGATAACTACTGCATTGAAGATAAGATGTGAGTAGATGTGGAGTGAAGATCCTTCATGCTGGGCTTTTAAAGGGAAACAACTTATTGCTCTGTTGTAACCATATTTCATGTTATGAAAATCCAAATATCGATTATTCTAAAGAAAAAGGCTCTTGGAGCTGTTGGGGCTTTTCTGTCATTCATATTCCCCCTTTTGTCTCTCCTCCTCATAGGGCCATTGACGACAAGTACAGCAGGAGAGAGGAGTACAGGGGCTTTACTCAGGACTTCAAAGAGAAAGATGGCTACAAGCCAGATGTCAAGATCGAATATGTAGATGATTCTGGACGCAAGCTCACTCCTAAAGAGGTCTGTGCACACTTGCTTTTTCAGTCACCTGAATGCATGGCCCAGTTTTCTATCTTATGTGGTTTTGCTCTTTCCTCCTCTAGGCTTTCAGACAGCTTTCTCATCGTTTCCATGGCAAAGGTTCTGGAAAGATGAAAACTGAGAAACGAATGAAAAAACTGGAGGAAGAGGCGGTATGTTTTTTTGTTGTTGTTGTTGTTGTTTTTTCATGCACCACATGCTGAGCGGTTTGGAACACTTTAATTTTAAGGCAGATTGAGGTGATTATCTTTTTTAAAGAATACTTTGGCTAAGCTGTTATGTCCTGATAACTTGCACTACAATAGATCGAGGTGCACTAAAATAAGGAGGTGGTTCTCAGTGGATATCAGTTAAGTTGTACATGCATAGACAGTATAAGAAGAACAGACCAGAGGACATGCTTCGGAGAGATGGAGGGCATTTTGGAGGGTCAGGGTAGAGGCCTTCCATGGCAGAAGTTGATAAGAACTGCGAACAGCATCCTTAATACTTGGTTCTTGGCAGAAGAGCTGGATTTTTGTATAGGCTGACAGCACCGTCTCACCCTGCAGCTGCTGAAGAAGATGAGCAGCAGCGACACTCCGCTGGGAACAGTGGCCCTGCTGCAGGAGAAGCAGAAGTCCCAGAAAACCCCCTACATCGTCCTCAGCGGCAGTGGAAAGAGCATGAACGTGTATGTAATTTCAGCTTGACATGTTCGATAAGTATTGGTGGCCCTCTCCTCACCCAGTTGTGCTTTAAACAAGAAATCATAACTTACATAATGGCTGTTGTAATGATCATTCTGCAAATAACAATGTAAATTTTTTTTTCCTCCCCACAGAAACACCATTACCAAATAGAACTATGTGATCTGAACCTCTCGGCATATTTTTGTACAGAACAACAACTTTTAGAAGAAAAGGGTTTCGCAAAAATTTGCTGTCTTTAATAAATAAAATCAAATAGTCACTCAGTGGTGTACATATACAGAGTTTTGTTTGAATCTCATGTTTCAAAAGTATTTGTTATTGTCTAGTTCTTCATTCAAAGCTTTTGCTTTAATATGGACTCAAAAATATCAGTTTTTATGCCTGATTCCTGGAGGAATTGTTGGATCAGGGAAAATGTTTTATGTGCTGTAAACTGTGCTGATTAATAAAAACTGAAGCATAAAGAAATGTAGATCTCTGCTGCACTTGTAGCATTTGTAGATGTGAACTTATTTGTGAAAATGTTATTCTTATTAATTAGAAACACCTAGGTGTACTGTTAAAGGCTATAGCCCTCTTTTTGCAATGCACAGTTTGTTAACCCTATGATGACTCTTCAGTGTTTGGCTCCAAGCTCAGTGTTGGCTGGTTATTTCCTGTAAAAAGTCATCAGTGTTCTGTTATAAACTGGATAACGGATGGTTGACAATTTGTATAGGGCAACAGGAGATAGTAAGTATACATCTATAAACTAACGAGACCTAATAAAGTGGCCAGATAGTGCAGGAGCAGAATAGGTATTTCTAATAAAATGTCAGCAAGGTAGATGTTCTAAAGTATGCGGTGAGTCTTAGTAAGTTCAAGAAGTCGTATAAGCCCTGAGCAATAGTTTCTATAATGCAAAATGACAACTGTCTCTTAAAGCAGACACCTCAAAAGAGGTGGATAGGCTTTGGATAGGCTTTTTGCATTGTTCTCAGTACCAGGACACTCTTGAGGCCACCTGGTCAAGGACAGTGGTGAGTTCAGTCCCCTGAAGCAGGTACGAAGTGGGTCCTAGTGGGGCGTTTGCCTCACACTCCCACCTGGTCAGCACAGGTAAGCCTACTGATGCTGAGCACATTTTGTCTTCTGTGGTTTTGGTGGTATGTTGGGAGAGAGGTCCTGGAGGGCACCAGGACAGTCTGGAGTACTTGGTGCCCCAGAGCATTGGAGGATTCTGGCAGCAAGTGATTCTTTCATCTGATTCAAAAATATACAATTAGACATTTAGATAAGTGATAACATATAGATAGATATCCACATCAACTTCTAAGGGTCATGTCCTACCAGAGTTTTTCCAGAGATTTTTTGTGAAATGCTCTGAGACTTTTCTTATTTCTGTCCATTGCTGATTTGTCCTGTTTTGAATTGAGGAGATTCCACAGGCCTGCACCTGGTATCAAATACATGCAATTAGCTAAGCAAAACCTTACAATTATGATGAAGATCCAAAACAAATGTGTGCGTGTATTGCCTGTTGTTTTCTGTTGACTTTGTGCTGGAAGTCATGCAGCTGTCTTGAAGGAATGTGCTCAGAGCTCTTGCTAACCCTGAATTAAGAGAAAATGTGCATGAAAAGGAAACCCAGTTTAAATAATTAAGGGCAGCAATGTAGTTTCTATAAGACGTACCTGTTTATTAGAGGAAAATAATTGTCAGTGTGTAGCAAGGTAGATGAGATGTCTGTTGTTGGTGGAAAGACTTTGTCCAAAGGACTATGCAGTTCAGGATCCAGTTTCAACCATGAAGTACTGAGAGGAGGCCAGTGTCTGTCCAAATCTGAATGGACAATTCCATCTAAAGGGGGAGTTAGCAGGAAGTCCTCCTCATCCATGGGAATGTATGGAGCCAGGCTATCCAAGTCCAGCTTTCACAAAAAGAGAAAGAACCACATAGCTTTTTCACATAGCTTCGTAGCACTGGCAATGCATGAACCCTTCAGCTGGTATATGCATTAGCATAAAAGCAGTAAATATCACAAAGGTATGTAAGGTATGCAGGCATTTGTATGGTTTAAATGTTGTAAATCTGGGTTTTTTCCCCTTTTTAAGTACTACAATATAATATTGATACTAAGATACAGAGTCTCATAAATATTGAGTTGGAAAAAAACACTGCCACTTATAGACATACTCACACAGGTGAGAGATTCACATATAGCTGTCTTTAGCATTATCTCTATACGGCCATTAGTTGCTCCTTCTGGAGAAAAAAACAGACATCAATGGTGAGCCTTTTTTAATCTTGGAGCTGAGTGGTGAGATTGGATCTTGCTTGAGCATATACCTTTTTCACAGTGAGGAGACACAACTCTTGGGTGCTTGTCAGTGGTTGTACATGTTGCCTGGTAGGTCTCATTCTTTAAGGCTCTGTTGAGTGGTGCAGGGATGGAATGGGCTACAGGCTTGATGGAGTCACATGATTTCAACAAACAATGTGTCTGCTCTAGAGAAAACACCACATCTGGTAGCTCCACTGCACTGAAGTGAACACAGACAAGACAGTTGACATTTTAGAAAAGTATTGGTCATGATAGCCTGCAAAAGAACCAAACACTGTTCATTCTTCGAAATATAGTTTTGAGATTGTGCCCATATGAATGAATACTAACCTCAGTATGTAATTGATACATACAACACTCTCTGGCTTCCCTGTCTGAATGTTGTAGACCACTGTTGCATCTGTCTCTGCCCAAACATAGCCACCACCTTTCTGCAGCAGTCGGTATTTCCCAGTATACACCTGTCCTTTCGAGAACACTGTCTCAGACAGACATGTAAATGGTATGAAAATAGAGCTTAATATTCCAAGTTTATTAATCAAGGTCAATTGAAATACAGAAAATGTTGAAAGTACATGACAGATGGCACTGAGATAGGTGAGACAGGTGAGTCTTCACTCACAGCTGAGGTGTGCCTTGAGGACATGCTGGCAATCAGATGGATGAAAATACTGGTACACTGACTGACCATACAGCTCAGTGTCACTAAAACCAGTCAGTTCCAAGACCCTGAAGCAGAGGAGAAAGCAGCATAAGAGAAAAAGGAACATCACCCAGTGCGTGTGTGAGGGAATAAAAAAAAAACTCAGTCGCTTGGCTGTACATTACTGAGTACCGGAGATGTACTGTACCCAGAATGGCAGTAGGTGAATTTCATGTCTGGTCCATGTATGCTCAGGAACATTCTGGAATTAAGATGACCTGCCTCCATCTCAATTACTTCCTGCACAGGCAGTGACCTGCACAAGAGAATTAGGCAGTTGAACCCTGGAATAGAGGATGACTTCTTAACTCCGGTACAATGAATCACCTGTGAACAGAAGATGGTTCAGATGTAAAAAGAAAAACAGAAATCAGTTTGCATTTTTCCAGGCTCTGCTAAAACAAGAATTTCTAAAATATTTTAAAAATGTTGTAATTAAATAGGCAGATAAAGCAAGTTACCTTCCAAGGACTGAGTCTGTGGTTGCCTGTAGCTTTGATTCGGATAAAAACCTCACACTTTTGCTCACCTTGACTACCTTAAGTTAATGCATTGTGGAAAACTGAATCAGTTCATGTGGCATTAGCAATTTGAAATCCAGTTTGTCTTTGTCATTTATGTACAGTACATGAAAAAAACCCCAGCGTGATTTACCTATCAACCTCATAAGAATCGTTTTGATTTCATTTTGATCGCAGGGATGCATGAAATCAAACAAACTTCGGCCAATCAGCTCCATCTGAAATAAAGAAGCAAACATTAAAACAATGCTAAAAAGTGCTTGTCACAACACAATGCGAAGAGATATCTGTGCAGCGGTTGTTCTTTTACTCTGAAGTATCCAAAATCATAATGGAAAAACTTATAAAGGGTTTTATTGCCTGGCTGATTCCTGTGTGAGAGATGACATCCTTTGTGGTAAAGATGATCTTGCCATTCAAGGATACTATGAGCAGGAATCCTCCAAGTGCACAATCAAGAATCCACTTTTCATTTGATTCTGCTAGCATCCCTACAACAACAATTGCCATTATAACCTTTTATCAGCGTCATGATGCTGTTATTTGCTCATCTTCTTCGCACACTCACCCTGACTGGAGGACAGAGCTTGTGTCATAGCTGTCACTGTACCCGGGCCTGGGGAATCCAGCAGAGCTCTGAGGTGCAGGTAAGCGATTGTGAGTCTGATGACTGAGGCTTTATCCAGCTGAGCTTCCATGTGAGGAGCCACAGGGAGCAAGGCGATGATCTCTCTGAACAGCTGGCTTTCCTTCTTGCGCCTGCTCCGGGCTGCCATACGAGAGCGCACCTTCCTCCATTCCGTGCACATTCTGCAAACACTTATATGTGTCAGAACTTCAGAACAGCTGAGATTTATGGCCTTTAAATGAATGTGCATATACACCCCTTAAAACAACTTTTTTAAAACAACAGCAGATTTTTATTATATAAATAGAAAGTTTATAAAAGTATATATGGTGTTGTAGCTGTTATAAATGTATGAACAAATGAAGTTACACTTATATAGCACCTTTCTCAGTGCCCAAGGACACTGTACAATCAACACAACACACAATACTTTTACATCCAGTCAAGACAACCAATGAGCAGTGGCAGCCAGTTGCACACAGCACACTCAACCAGAAACAACAGTCTTGAGGGACTGCATCAAGCACAGGTAGGGGAGAGAGGATAACACCCAGCACAGAAAGCCATTCTTCACTGGGCACGCAGACGTTCATTCATTCACATACATACTCACACCAGGAAATTTTTTTTAGGGTAGCCAATTTTTACCTAACCTCAATGTTTTTGGACTGTGGGAGGAAACATGCAGACACATGAAGAGCATGGAAATTCCACCCAGTTACAACACAAACCCAAGATCCTAGCACTGATAGGCAAAATGTGCTAGCCACATAGCCAGCATGTGGCTCATGTACATATGTATGCATAAAGAGAAAGCATGACCTTCAGATGAGTGCTGCCCAAGAAATCAGCCAATGTGCAATACGTGCAATTTTCATAATTCAAATGAAAATAAAACATGGTAAATGTAATGTAGTGTGGTGGTAAATGTAAATAGCCTCAGGTCAGGCTTTTTTTTATAACCGCATACAATATACAAAATAATGGAAATTAGACCCTCCTCATTCTTTTTCTTAAGTCCAGGTTCTTAAAGACAGCAGGCAAGTAACAACAACTGTTCTGTTTTAAATGTGTGAGTGTACATAAAGCATTGTCCTGGAGGACCACAGCAAGAGCTTCTTTTAGTTTGGTCATATAGCTACAATGTATGGCAGAATAGGTTTTCTTTGTTAATGTAATTTTACTTTCACTTTGAGATTATAATCTATAATATCATAATCAAGATCAATCTGTTATAATGGAATATAAACTTTTTTGTTTGTTTGTTATATTTTTTTATGTTAAAGTTTTAAAAATAATTTTTCTTTCTTTGTAGAACAGAATTTTCAGGGACTTTTGTAGCATGCTAAGTCAAAAATCAGGAATATTTGTGAATCTTTGAAAGTAAACTACAGCGTCATTTGTCCTGTAACAGACACAGCAGTGCTTGCTCAACGAACTGGAGGCGTCATGACTGCGTCACTTCACCTTATCACTCTCTCACTGGGCAGTCTGCAGTCCCTGATACAACAGGGGGACTTACATTCAGTGTAGCTCAAGAAAGCCTTTTTCCAAACATGCAACAGTAACTCAACTGCAATTACATTGTCAAATGAATGTTTATGAATGAATTATGCAAGGGTAGAATTGGTAATAATCCCATAATTACACACTTTGAATTATACTTTATTACTGAGGTCAGCAGTTCTACAAAAACTTTCTAGAAAATTTTCTACAGAAAGTAAATTTAACTACACACAAAATGACCTGCTTCAAAAAATCAACATGTAAGCATTCCAAACTATTTTACAACCTCACAAAAAGTGCATTAATGCAGCACAGAGAAAGCACATGGTCATGGGTTTAATTAATGCAGCACGGAGAAAGCACATGGTCATGGGTTTGAACTGTTTTTCTTCTCTTTTTTTTAGCATTTGATCTTGTTTTAAGAACATAAATCAGATGTCTTACCTCCCCTTCTTCTGCTTGCTAACTTTCTGTTTGCATATCTGTTTCACTTGATGTTCTTGGTCAAAAGAATCACTCAAAACCGTTTCTAATTTTACTGTCATCATTATGGCTTTTGAGTCACTCAGTACTCACAGACAACTACCAGTCATCGTGGCTGCTGGCGTTCTTGTCCGTTTGAAGGTTGGAAATACGGAGCTCATCAGACCACTGGCCAATGACGTGCGCTTTCAAACCTCCATATGACAGTTAGCTTCATGTGAGGGCTGGCAAAACACATCTGAGCTTTTTAGAAACATTTTATTGAATTACATGCATGTTAATACACAACTATATTTATGGTCCTTAAACAAACCATAAATAAATATTTTAGTTCTAGACCAGTAAAGCCTAAAATGACACATCCCTCGTTTTACTACTATTATGAGACAATTGAGTTGACAGAAAGAGAGTTAAATGTACACATACAATATTATAGTTATTATATTTACACTTTGTGACAGAAAAACTAGTGCATACATATGGTATAACGTGTATCATTCTATTATAGTGCTTTTGTAAAACTCTAGAAATAGTGGCAGCTGGAAATGGTTGACCAATGTGCATACGGCATAAAGACAGATATGCAGGACTGATTACTCTTTACTGTAAAGCTATAATATTTGGTTCTACCATTCTAACGGTCAGCTAATGGACAATCAATTAAATAGCAATCCAAGTGTCCTTATACAAACGTGTTTAGTGAAATGCTTTGGAGTGGGACAAATTTAGAGGTGAAGTTGAAAAAGTGAAGTAGAGTAATCTGCATATAAGATAATTTGTGTTTTCCTCTTAACTAGTTGTCTTTGCCCTCTGTTCAATAAGAGCATTAAATGAGTGTAGAATGTGGGTGTAAAATGAACAAAAAAATGTTCCCTACATGTAAACAGTACAGCTATAGGTACTAACAGGTGTATATTCTAAAATGTTACTACTGCAGACTTATTGACAGTGTTTTTTTCTGATTTTGCTGCCTCCTCCAGAGATCATTAACATACCTCCATTTCAAAAGGTCACTGCTCAGTAGTATAGAGGTGAGCCCTGTATATATATATATATATATATATACCATATATATATCAAATACCATCCAGGGGGCTTTGATTCTTGATTTAAAGAGTTAACCTGACACAACACCACCACCCACAAAACAAATAAAAACATACTCCGGTGGGAATTATTGCACACACAGAGAAGGTAAATCCTCTGAAATTTCAAATCGAGCATGTAGAGAGCCTTATAAAGAGCCTTTTAAAGATGTATTTAATAATTACAATCATTTTTGGGACATTTTAAAAAAGATCTACAACATAAAGTAGCTTCACAGTGTTGTCAACAATATTAAGAAATAAAGTCAATGGCACAAAACAGTTATTTTCTCCTTTATATTTCCTAAATGGCATAACCTCTTAATGAATAGAACACTGTGTGCTGAATACAGTTCATGTGGGTGTTGCCAGCTGAAACCACAAAAATGTTGTTTCAAAGCAATATTATGAAGCTGGAAATTGTGTCTATATAATGGTTTTCTTATTTCCATCCTGCAGCTAAGGAGCAATCGTGGTTTATAATCTTGATATTCAGGCATTAATCAGGGGTGCATATCCCAAGCATGAAGAAGAACCTTGTGTGCTAAGTAGAACATTAAGTGTCAGATTTGCGATACTACATGCAGTGACGTGGTAGAATTCTAATTAAAGAGGCAAAAAGAGTAGGGAATCTATAAGATTTTAATATCAGACAACACAAGTGTAATATTTTGGAGCATGTCCAAAACATATTTATACTCACTGGTCAATGGTTGTTAACATCTCAAAGTGGAAATTTAATCAGGTATTTAGCCTAGATATCAGACATATAGCCTCACCAGAAGGCTACTGATCCTTTCTCTAACTGCAGAGAAAACATGATACAGATATTATCAGTTTCAGTTTTAAGGACAAAGTTGAACAAACTACATCATTAATTAAACAGTATCTGGCTACATTTTTCTAGATTATTCAGAATATGCACAAATATGTATTCTTTTCTCAAAATCAATAATACATTCTGGTTTATTTGACTTTTAAAAGTTATTTATTGTTCAATGGGACGTAAAACGGTTCATTGACTAACTCGCTGATTGGCTATTGTACCGATCAGTTTTCAGTTCCTCTACATGATTGGTTTTGAGGCGGGCTAGTAATTGAATGGATAGCGGAAGTCAGTAACGTTATAGACAGTGAGCTTGCATTTTGACAGGGTTGGATTCAGAATTCAGGTACAAATTAAATTTAAATGTCTAAATGTAAACATGATGGCTTTTGTTTAATTACATAGGGTTCAGCAACATTGAAGCTCGGGTGGTGTTTTGCGCATCTCACTGTTGCAACTTGCAGAAACTGAAAAACACGCTAGCTAGCAAGTTAGTAAACCTTAGTTAGCTAGCCAGCTAGGTTAGCTTTGTTAGCCTTAAATAATTATTCTTGAAGTGTAACTGTAAGCATGTAGCTTGCTAAATGATCATGTGGCGTTTTGACGTCTCACTAGTAGACGTTTGGTGGTCCTCGTTTGGACAGTGATGGATATGTTAGCTAGCTAACGGTGCAGAGAGCGTATTTTGCATGAGTAACGTTATTAGCTAGCAATATTCCAGGTAGGCAGAGTTCATTTCATGCGCCATGTCAGCTCGTCTAGTTTAGCTGAGTTTTTCTCTTTCACTTTCCAAGAACAAATAATACACACTTGAAAATAAACACTTTGTAGTTTGTTTGGTGGTTTGCGAAAATCCTTAATGATTTTTAAGTATGACCATGGCCTTTCACCTATTCAGTAATTCTCGTTACGCAAGACTGTTAAAATATGGTAATTTGTCTTGTACATTTTAATTACATCCACTGTATCTTTTACAGTTATCCTGCAGATGCCGTTTTGAATACAAGTGGAAGAAGAACATTGCTTATAAATCAGCATGGTGGATTCTCAGTACTACCTGCCCAATGACATTGGGATCTCAGCCCTGGATTGTGGAGAAGCCTTCCGACTGCTTTCACCTAAGGAGCAGTTGTATGCACATTATCTCTCAAGGGCAGCTTGGTACGGTGGTCTGGTGGTGCTGCTGCAGACCTCTCCAGAATCTCCGTCCATCTATGTGCTTCTGCAGAGAATGTTCCGGAAGCAGGCACCTGCACAACTGGAGGCTGTGGCAGATGCAGCAGGTCTGAGCTCTGAGGAATACCAGGTGATAAACTTACTTTAGTAGTCTCATAGTTAATGCCCTGACTGTGTAAACATTAATATATTAACAAGTCCCCCACCTCCATTTCAGGCATTTCTTGTATATGCAGCAGGGCTTTATGCAAACATGGGAAACTATAAGTCATTTGGTGATACGAAGTTTATCCCCAATTTACCACAGGTAAGTCATCCTTTTGTCATTTTTTGACCAACACCACTTCCCTCTTTGGAGGACCAGTAAGATTTTGTTATTGGTAGTCTATAATTCATGAGTCAGTGGAGGTGATCCCCTGGATGGAGAACATGTACTGGCACATATGAATACCAACAATGATGGAGAAGAATGACAAAATACAAATATAAAAGAATTATCATGCTTTCTGCTACTGTTATGTCAAATGATGTGTGTACAAGATTATGCATTAAAGTAAATGATTGTTAAAGGTGACTACAAGGAAAAGATTTGCTCTATTTTTAAGATCTATTTGCATTTATTCTGTCTAATAAAGTCTTGAGTACTGAATAATGTCAGAAGTAACTGAATTTTGTCGCATGTGCAGGAGAAGTTCAAGGCCCTGGTGTGGAAGAGTCAGGCTTATAAGGAGAGCCCAGATGAGATGGAGGCACTGTGGAACAACTGCTCTCACCTGCTCTACTCCCTGGAAAACAGGCAAAAACAGCTTGGTCTTGGGGACAAGGTAAGACTACACCATCTAGCCTTAAAACCATCTTGAATCATTTCAGCCTCCTGGGCCTTAGCATTATTATCTGGTTTTAAAGGTTCTCCCGTTTCTCCCTTACTCTCAAGGGAATCACCACATATTTCTCAGGGAACTGCTGTTTAGAAGATGCAGAGTTGGCCCAGAAATTTCTAGACTCCAAGGTAAAATGTATAAATTATACATTTGTTGCTATGTGTTGTTGTGACTTGTCTATCCCTTTCTTATGCTATTATTCTACTCATGTATTATTGAGAGTTATTTAATTCCATATCAGTAAGAATTGGAGATTGGGTTACATTAAGAGTCCTCATATAGAAAGTGTCTTACTCATGTTTGTAATGTTACACCTTCTCAGAACCTGAGTGCCTACAACACCCGTCTGTTTAAGAAGGAGTCAGCAGGGAAACACTGCTATGAGGTGCGCCTTGCCTCTGCAGTGAAGAAGGGTGAGAAACGGACAGCTGATTACCTCATGTTAAATGTAACTCCTGTTAACCTCAACAAAATCGGCCTACTTTATGGCCCTGTAGTACCTTTCCTCTCATGCCTTTGCTATGTGTTGCAGACTGTGCTGTGGAGGGCGAGGGAGAGACTTGCTGTGGCACGTATGAATTTGAGGAAGCCGTATTCTCTGTTCAGAGAGGAGATTATGCATTTCTTATGGAGAAAGTGAGCCAGAACCTGGAGAAAGCTAAGGTGCATAAGCATGATGAAAAATAAATGTTTTTTTCCTGGAATTGATGGGCTCTTGCAGAACAAACTTTTTTTTTTCCTGATATGATAGATATTTACACCTTTCTTTATCTTCCATAGGCTTATGCTGCCAATGACAACCAGAAGTGCATGCTGGAGGAGTATGTTCGTAGTTTTACCTATGGTTCTGTGGATGCTCATAAGGAAGGCTCTCGGTTCTGGATAAAAGACAAAGGACCTATTGTGGAGAGGTAAATAATGCATAACATATTAATATGTGGCTATAATGGCTTTCACTCTTCTCGGAAGGCTTCTCACAAGATTTTAAACATGTCTGGGATTTTTTGACCATTTACTCAAAAGGGCTTTTGGACAAGACGGCCCGGCTTAGAATTGCTGTTCCGGTTAAGGGCAAATGGGTTCATTGTGCTTGAGGTTAGGACTGTAGCATTGTTCCACAGTATTCTCATCAAACCAGGTCTTTATGAACTGGGTCCTAGGTGCACCTTCATGCTGAAACAGGAAAGAGTCTTACCCAAACTGTTGCCATAGTGTGGGAAGCTTCTAATTGTCTTTGTATGCTGAAGGATTAACATTTAACCTTCAGTGGAAATGAAAAGGTGTTGAAACCGCCTTTCCTCAAGTAACTCAGAGACTTGTAGAGCAATGTATCCACTCTTTTCTCATAGAACTTTCTCTAGAATATTCTTTTAAAAAATTCTCCAGGATATTCACCTTTTTGTTTTCCCTTGTAATTTCTTTGCTCAATAGTTACATTGGCTTTATTGAGAGCTACAGAGATCCGTTTGGCTCAAGAGGGGAGTTTGAAGGTAGGTTCAAATTCTCATTTAGATAGAGACAACAAGCATTATTTCAGAAGATAGCTTGTTAAGTCTTCACATCTCTGCGATCTCTCTCACCAGGGTTTGTTGCAGTGGTGAATAAGGCGATGAGTGCACGCTTTGCCGAGCTGGTTAGCTCAGCTGAAATTTTGCTGCCGGAGCTGCCATGGCCTCCAGCCTTTGAGAAGGACCACTTCCTCAAACCTGACTTCACCTCCCTGGATGTGCTCACCTTCGCAGGCAGTGGCATCCCAGCAGGAATCAACATTCCAAACTGTGAGTTTTAGAACTCCCTGCTGTTTTAGATTCATTTACGAGGCCTGATGATTTTTAAAGAAAAAGGACATTTTGAGATGTTGGATCATCTCATTTTATAGATGATGACATCAGACAAACTGAAGGCTTTAAGAATGTGTCTCTTGGGAATGTGTTGGCCGTGGCATACGCCACACAGAAAGAGAAGCTCACTTTCCTTCAAGAAAAAGACAAGGTAAGCAGTGGCACTTTGTGATAAACACAATGATGCCAAACCTGGGTAATAAATGTTTGTTCTCATATGCTCCCTTTATAAGTGTCTGCACATTAGAATGCTTCTGGGATGTTAATAATCAGCAGGGCACTGTGAAGAGAAGCTGTCCAGAATTTATTTTCATTTATTTATACAGAATTTATTTTATTGTCATTTGTCTTGTTGCATGTGCAGGACCTGTACATAAAATGGAAGGGCCCTTCTTTTGAGGTGCAAGTGGGGCTTCATGAGCTTCTGGGCCATGGTAGTGGGAAGCTCTTCATCCAGGTGAGAGACTGTTCTAGACTCTTGTGATGAATGTTTAATGGGTCGTTTTATGTACAGCTAAATCTTTTTATGTACTACTTGAGGAAGACGTGTTGGAGCAAGGGATTAGCAAGATCGCATCTTTTTTTTTTTTTATGTACGTGATTTAGGATGAAAAGGGAAAACTCAACTTTGATAAGGATGAAGTCCGTAATCCTGAGACAGGAGAACTGGTGAGTTTAAACCGCCTTGCCATATCTTCTTGGCAACAACCATCTGTGTAACAGCAGCAGGCTTGATCTGAACACAAAGGTGTGTCCGTATCAGCCGTTGTGCTTATTGTGCATGTCAGATTTCTAGCTGGTACAAAGGAAGTGAAACGTGGGACAGCAAATTCTCCACCATTGCTTCCTCATATGAGGAATGCAGGGCAGAGTGTGTGGGGCTCTACCTCTGTCTCAACAAGCAAGTCCTCAGGTATGCCAAGTGACCCACATGCAAATTGACATTAATTCTTACATATAGAGAGTATACCGTACATTAGCTACATTAGCTAATTATGTCTGTGCTTGGTGACAGTATTTTTGGCCATAAGGATGAGGTAGCAGAGGAGGTTGTATATGTCAACTGGCTGAACATGGTCCGTGCTGGTCTGCTGGGCTTGGAGTTTTACACACCAGAGAGCAAGAGCTGGAGACAGGTCTGTCAAAACCTTACATTTTGTGTCCTTCTTCACCTGGATGTGCTTCTCGGCCCATGTATTCCGTGGGGTAGCTGCGGTTTCACGATTAGCCGCAGTGGTTCTCATCCATTTATGTCTAGCAACTTCCACTAATGTGCGTGGGGATGTTTGTGACCCCCTCATTTTGGATTTCCCCTAAATCATACAACAAAAATCTCTGTTTTTCCATGCAGAATATGTAGACTACATGGAAAGTCTTTTGGTCAAGCAGTCTACTTTTATGCCTTGATCTCTCTCCTGCCCTTTTTAGTATGTTTGTAACTTTATAATGATGGATAGTTAGCACACACAAGAGCATTGCTTTCCTGGCCGTAACCATAACCCCCTCCTCTCACAAGTGTCAGTTTCAAAATCATTACCTTAAAAACACAATGTCTTAAAGTACTAAACTAAATGCTGAGATTTTTTGTCATGTTTTTTGTTTCATATTTTAACTACATAAACAATTGCCCAAGTCCATTTACAGTTTAGTAGATTATGTGATGCATTTGATTTGGCCTGTTTATATTGTAACCTGGCATTATTTAATAACATTTATTATTTGTTTTTGGGGGTTTTTTTTTTCTTTTCATTTAAATTTTGTCATACTTTTGTAAAGCATTTTGTAATTGCAAGTTCTGTTCATTTTCACCACTGACCTATGGCTTTTTAAGTTGTCTAATGCAGTGATGACATGAAATCTTGCCATATTTTGAGTCAATTATCCTACTCTGATATTTAAACTGTACCATCCCTAGTATGCTCTGATTTTCCTTACTGGATCATCCTTCTTAGCTTTACTTAATCATCTAGAATCCTCTGGATCTCAATTGGGATTTTTGTTTCAGGCTCACATGCAGGCTCGCTTTGTGATTCTGCGAGTGCTGCTCGAAGCAGGAGAGGGGCTGGTAACTCTGTGCGAAGTCACAGGGGCAGATGATCGTCCTGATGCCCTCATCACACTGGACCGCAACAAGATCCACACAGTGGGCAAGAGTGCCATCCAGAAGTTCCTCTGCAAACTGCAGGTACAATTATACAGTTTATTCATTCAGTGCTGATCCTCAGTGTTTTACACTGTGCTCTAAAATGATAATCTTTTAATGGAGAAAAGAAACAGAACATAACTGTCTGGGATCAACAATGACCTGAATTTTAAGGTCAGTGTTTGAATTTTATTCAGAGTATAAACTGGGGCTGCATTTTGAGAATGAGGAGTGTAGAAGTGTTTGCTCGGTCCAATGAACAACTGCAATTATCCGTTCAGGTGCACAAGTCCACAGCTGATGTGGAGGGCGGTCGGGCTCTGTATGAGGCCTACTCTTCAGTCACGTCTGACGGTTCTCATGATTTTCTACGGCTCAGAGATACAGTCCTGCTCCGCAAGGAAGCCCGTAAAATGTTCGTCCAGGCCAACACTCGTGTCAAAGGTTAGCAGTCCACCTGCACAACTCTCCTGATCCCATGTTCTGTACCAGTCACCACATTGTATGTTCTGAGAATGTGATTCTACTGTGAATGTTAATCTCATTGCTTTTGTTGTATGCTAATATGCCCTATTATTTTCTGACCCCCTCACAGCTGTTCTAAAGCACAATCACTTTCACTTGCATTGCTAATCATGCACTCAACCATCTGTTTCAGGCGAGACGGTTGAACTGGAGGAGTATGAGGGTAGTGCTGCAGGTCTGATCCAGTCATTCACCCAGCGATTCACTGAGGATGCTGATGAACTAGAGGCCCAGCTGCTAGAACTGGCCTCCAGGGACACCCCCTGCTGGTGCTGAATGACACCACAGTCTTAAAGCCAGCCTCTCATCTGAGTGTTAAAACTGTACTAATCTTGAAGGCCCAAGATGCCTCACAGAAAGAAATGAAAGCATGAGATAGAAAGAGTGTCCTCAGAAACAATGGAGGAAACATGCCAAAAAGGGAGGAGCTCACCTTGAACCAAACTTACAATCACATACACACAGTGCTTAATGCCTTACTTGTTATATCATACACAACTTCTTGTTAGTTTCTTTGCTTCACAGCTCTGTGTTAGCCAATGTCAAAGTACAAATTCATGTCAGTTCTCAGTTCGGAGTATGACGGCACTGCTCTATATCTGAGATGGGACCACAGCCTACGCTTCCCACGCAGATGGAGACGTGTTAAAGCAACAATGAGGGAAAACGTGCCCCGTGAGGGAGGAGTGGGAGAGCCGCTTATATAATCCAAACAATTTACACTTTCTTGAGATATTTTAAAACATACAGTCTGAATAATCATCTAGTGGCATTTGTTATCTCTGCATTACATAACTAACTGATTACCAACTGATTATTGATCCAGTTTTGGAGAATAAACGGTTAGTGGAAAATTCCACAGCACATGAAGTTGTCACTGATTTATTTCATGTTCATGAAGGCATGTAACGTCCGAGTGTATTGTGTGTGATTGTGGACAACGGAAGCATTTCCTACTAAATAAAAACAGTTTCCCAAATTGCTCAATGTTTTTTTTTTTTTTTTTTTTTAAACAACAACTACAGCTTATCAAGTTCTAAATCATTTTACAATTCAATTACTGATACCAATAAAGACACCACTTCAAGCTAGTCTTGAAGCTTTTACCAACATCTTAAAATCATTCTTTTGCATGATAATATAAGTTCACTGGACAAAAAATTAGTCACCTGTGACTGAAATGTACCTAATAGCATGTAGTACTTCTGTGAGCATGAACAGCTGTGATTCGATTTGACATGGACTGGATGAGTTTCTGGATGTAGGTGACATCAATATTCAGTTTCCCTTCCATCGAAAAAACTGCAGTTTGTCCAGATTTTGTGGATGCTTTCACTAGCATTTCACTCGTTCCAGGTAGTCTCCCAGATTTTCAAGGGGATTCAAATCCAGGGATTTTGCTGGCCAGTCCAGATGCATTAATGTTCCTGAATGTTAATCATGCCAATCAGACATATTTGCTGCCCTGCAAACATGAAAATGATCATCTTGGAATACAGGGTTAGAAATGTTATGTTCCACAACCTGTGAAACATGCCAGCGCTCCCTGTCTGTCAGTTTTGTCACAATTATTACAAGAATTTGCTGTGGAATGGGAGTTTTGCCCCGGGTAGTGGATCCTTTGACTGCATGATTTGACACTGCAAATTCAGCTACTTCCTTCACACTATGGCCTTTGGCACATCCAAATGCAATCACTCCTTTTTGCAAATCATTAACATCTGATATGCAACCCATTTTCCAAACATCAAACAAAGATGAAATACTGGAAGAATATAGTATGGTCAGATGAGACCAAAATCACTGTACTGCTTCTTAATTTACGGATCCCATCACGCATTCCACAGGTATTTATAGCCCATCTGCAGGAGCGTAAAGTTACTACCACCTTAAACACTCAAGTTGATTCATATTTTGTCACTGGAGCTTAGTTCTAAGCATAGTATATACTCACCCTGTAAGGCCCCTGCAGTATGTATTTTAGTGTGTCCCTTACCTGAAGGGCTTGATTTCAGTCAATTAAATGGGAGAAAGTCACATGAGCTGAGAGCAAGAAGCACACATAAAAGTACAATATAAACATACCTATATCAGTATTGTAAAAAGCTGCACTATACCATAACAGAGTAACCAAAAGTATATCATCATCAACATACATTTAAACTTGCACAGATTCTAGTATTATTGCACCATAATGAATTTAAGTCTATCTTTCTACCTGTTTGATGTTAGAGATGGGCTGGAGATAAATATTCGAATGTGCAAAACACTAATTATAATACAATGAAAGGTGATAGCAATGAAGTTATTTTTTTTTACAAAAAATCTAAATGTTCATATTCAGCATCCAGTTATCCATGAATAAATTACTGTTTCAAAGACATTGTTCAAACCCAGACATTTATAATGAGTATATTTGCTTTATCAGGTGCAGCCTAACATGAATTCTCCCTCACTTTAAGTCACATTGGCTTTTTCATTAAAGCTGCAAATCCTCAATTGGTATCCTGATATTTTCCTTGTTCATTTGTTTTGTCTTTGGTGTATTCGTTCAAACAAACTTGTGTCTTGGAGTATGTATACATTTGATCATAAAAATGATTATATAGCTTATCTATATTTTATATAACCCTTTGTAAATATGTAAATAAAACAACAGGGCACATTATTCAGGGTGGTCAAATCTGTGCTCACTTGTGTGCAACTCTGATAAATAAGGCCTGTTATGAGGCTTCTGCAGAGAGGTCCAAAGCACCTCCTCTGGTCAGTCTGCGGGACTTCATATCCTGACTGGAGTGCTGGTAGATGAGGGGGGCACCGTGGGCGCCCAGGCTCTGGAGATCCTGAATGTGAGCAGAGGGAGGCAGTGGCACCAGCTCCCCATCCTTTCTCCAGTACAGGCCGTACTCCTCTGTCTGGTCCACCCCAAACTTGACCGCACAGAGCTGGGCCAAAGCCTCGCCACTGGCCCCTTCCTTCCACTGCAAAGTCTTCATCAGGCTGCACTCTCCGTCTTGGAACACCACCTTTACGAATCTCTGTATTTCACAAAAAAAACCCAAAAAAACAACTCCTTGTTATAGCATCTTGACCTTCAAATTTGCTTTTGATGCACTACAGCCCCTGTCCTATGTAATTTGAAAATTGAGTCATTTTAGTTTGCTCTACCAAGGAAGGGCTGGTGAATGTCACTGACCTGTTGCAGCATGTCTTTCTGCCTCTTGGTCACAGAGCTTCGGCGGTGACTCCAGTCCTTCAGCGACTCCCTGACCTCCTGGGTGAGAGCACTAGGGGCTACAGGCTGGCTCTGGATGAAGCTGAGGCTGGCATAAACACTGGTCAGATAGTATCCACCTAAAACAAAGGCAAGAGGTTAGTAATGGACTGAAAATAAAATCTGTACAAATGATTGTAACACTTTAAATTGTAGTTAAATGGTAACTGAATGTGTGGAGTTTCTGCACATTGTGGAACCTTTTTTCAAACCCCAGTATCCTGCACTGGAAGTGTTTGAAATGCATGCCATGTACACAGCTTTTTTTAGATTTATAATGTGCGCCTGTACCTTCTCCTGTAAGCCAAGAGGTGTCTAGCAGCTCCATCATGTACTCCACCTCCACAGAAAACTCAGGCATGTTGCACTGGACTATTACGTAGGAAAGAACTGGCAAGAAGTCATCTGCTCCAAATTCCTGTGCTGTTTCAAAGAGAGAACAATTATAAACGTTACCAAATTACAGAAATGCATTCTGGTTATTTTTCTGGTTATTATTATAAGCACTGGGATTTTTCAATAAGATTATTTATGTATCTGTTCGGTCCATTACGTGTATATATTAATAGGATTCAACTGTTTAGGGGTTTAAAGGAATGTTTACCAGTGTTACTCTTCATGGCTTTATATATGAGCTTGCAGATCTGCAGCAGCAAATGTAATTTGTCAATGGGTGAATAGGTACGTTGCATGAGAGACATCTTCTGCTTTAACTTCTCAATGCCCTGGTTGTCTGGCACAGCCACCTGCACCCCAAAGAGGTCGCATGGTGATGTCTCTTTGGCTCTTTGCATGCTCTCAGCCACTCTCCTAAAACTGCCGTCTTGCTCATGCAAGGTGTGGAGTGCTGCATCAATCTGTCCTTTCAGAGGCTTTAGCACACAGCGGAAAAGGGCTTTCTCCAGTGTCTGATCTGCAAACACAATCAAATTTTTCAGTGCTTTTGCTGAGGAGCATCACATTGGTGTTTTATTTAAAAAGGACTGATGAGTGCAATGCGATTCAAGGCACAACATCTATCCAGTGTCAGAGTGCTTTTTTTTATATACCTTTCTCATCTTCAGGCACTAGGGTCTCAATGGGGGGTTCAAGCTCTCCACACTCAAGGAGGAAGACCTTAGCCTGACTGATGAAGATGCGCATGCTCTGCAGTAGCTCCACAGAGGACGTCAAGCACTGTGGCTTCAGCGCCTCTCTCTGCTGCCTCAGGAAGTCTTGCACCAGCGTTCCAAAAGCCATCCGCCTATCGCGGGATAGGTCCTCCACCAGACGCGCGACCCGCTTCCCTGGCACGAAGAAGGACACGAAGGCTACGCTCATCTTGCGCAAGGCGGAGGCCGTCTGGCGAGGAGGACGAGGGGAGGCCACGGTAGGGTTGCTGGTGCCCCGGGTGAGGAGAGGCCGCTCAGGACCTTCCTCAGCCTCATCAAGGCTGCTGAGGGAGCTGCTGCTGTCCAGCTCACTGAGAGACGGGGCATGCCGCTGCTCCAGCACCACCTCAATCTCCTCGTCCTCATCCTCATCTTCCTCTTCTCGCGCCACTGAGAAGTTCTTCTGAGCCTGCACACATATATGCAAGAATGTTACATAAAAATACCATATCATTCAGGTTCTTGTGGCACAAGAATTCTGGTTAGGGAAAAAGAAATATTCATATATTTGTTTTATATAGCAGTAGGTGTGTTGTATACCAGGAGCTGACAAAACTATACCTGCTGAAGAGCTTTGGGCAGCTGGTAGTCATCCTCCTCCACAGTAGGAGAGAGTGTGGGCATAACCACGGTAGAGGCCTTCTTTGGTAGAGCAACACAGGGCTGCAGATAGTCTGAAAGTACATCGACAGCTTCTGGCTTTTCCTTAGGTTGCACCTCAGTGGTGTGAACCACTTCAGTGTGCTGCAGATTCTTTCCTTTACCCTTGGCTTTGGCCAGCAGTGGTGGAGGTGGTGGTGGGGAGACAGGAGGGGACAGGGAGCTAGTATTCTCAGTGGAAACACGAACTTTTACACTGCGTTTGAACTGATGCCGCTTGTGAATGGCCGGGTGCTCTTGCAAGAAGAGTGGGTTGATGAAACACAAAGCACCCTGCCCTGCCCCCAAATCCAGCTCAGAGGGACTTCGCGTGTGAAGCTGACAGAACTCCTGGAACAGGTTTAAACTCTCGCTGGTAGATGTGACACAGTCTGGTGCTGTAGATATCGGGGGGAGGGGTACATCAGATACTGGTGGAGGACCATTACGAGGACCACGGAAGTTTAGTTGAGAGCTCCAGAACTCTGTAGAAGATATGGTAAGCTCTCATTCAAATGGAATGTAGATCTATTTATTATTCTGCAGGCAGTAGACTTATTGTAGACCTTCATGTAGCATTATTTAGTTTAAGCTATTTTGTGAGAAGACGAAGGCACCTGTGAACAGCTTTATAAACATAAAGAAATGTTTAAATATTTGGTTTTATGAATGTTCTTATTTCCAGTTCTCATTTTTGACAAACCTATTCAATATTTTTCTTGAGACAGCAATATAATTTTAAGTAGAAAAGTTTGTACAACTTTGAAAACATCTTTTTAACTTTAAAAACCTACAAGTTAAGCTATGCGCCTTGTTTTTAATTTAATTTCCTTTTAGTTTTCTAGTTAAAACGAAAAAAAAGTCACCCATAAACAGATGCCATTATCTTAACCTCCAAGTTAAGAATACATGGGCAACTAATAACAACTTCACACTCTGTGAATCCAAACTCGTGATCTTACAAACCAAGGTCAGTCTAATTAATGTAAATGAGAATCGACATAGTATTCATTAGCTGAATTTCACTAGTGCAACTATATCAATATATTTATAACTTATACTTACCCACACCCATATGAGAGATGGATTCTAGCTGTTTGTGGGAGGAAGCTTTGGCTATGGCCTCTGGTAACTCCAGAGTGAAGGGAAGAACATCCCTAATGTGTGAGGCATTTGACCACATAAATCACTTGGACGATGAAACAATAAAAAATACTGAATGACAACTATGAGCAATGAGCTGAATCATACCGGCTGACACAGTAGAAGGCAATAAGTCTGCAGAGATCTGGGAAACTGATGGCTGAACTCTCCAAGGAGAAGGCTGGGGATTACAGGGTGAGCACTGGTGAATGCCTGCATTTGTAACAATGTAATTGTTCTCTCATTGATTTTCTCATGTAATAAACTTACATGATTTTTAACATGTAAACTTAAAATCTGTACCAGTTGTGTAAGAACAGGAAAACGTCTGTCTTTTGTATGTTTTTTGTATCTTGTTGTCATTCCTCATTACTCACTTGAGTCCTTCTCTCGGATAACAAACTGCTTGACAAACGATGGCACGCTTTCATCTGCTAGCCTGACACACAGCATTTTTTTCTGGGAGGTGTTTGACTTTCGCACAAGGAAGGTCTATAAAATGCAGTGCATACAACATTTTGGTGATACATTTTTAACGATTCTGAAAAATTATTTTCTGTGAGTCGATGCATTTAGTCAGTAGTTTATAGTTGTTCCCAGTGCCCAATATTTGTGTCACAAAGATATTTTCTCTGAAGACCATTAAGCCCGATACTATAACTTTCTGAAATACAGAACTCCCGGGTACTGGGAGGTTACAGGAGACCCTCTCTGATAGCATATTCATATTTGAGTGGCTGATACAGTGTGAATGTGTGCTTCTCACCCCTGGAGGTTCACGCTGCAGAATGTGCAGGGCTGTGGCGGAGTTGATGGACAACTGCAACCACACTGGGTATGTGAGGAGCAGGCGGTCCAGCACACTGATGCTCTTTAGGGAGCCTCGTTGTGGACATGGCCGTCTCTCCCCTACAGGGTGGGGGTCCGGATAGTCGTACACAGGGTCTTCCTGCATCTGTGGTACATATACACATATACATGCACTACATGTGAGCAAATGTAGGATTTACATCCTTATTTAATGGAGCAATGCATCTTAACATACACATATTTGCAGAATAAACCAGGACTCTTTCTTATACTAAATACACTAAGCAGGTTGTATTTTCACATCCTCTATTTCTCGTACATATGTCATCTGGTTTCCTGAAGTAGATATTTTTCACAGGCATGTGCCTTATTTCTCCTAACACTGTATTTCGTATGGGAAACTCCCCCAGAGTCTTGTTCCTCCATCCCGTCATGTGAGACCTGTGCGTCATAGCCTGACACATAAATCCATAACTGTCCTCAGTTCGCTTCTTTGAACCCTTTTCTATTCTTGATCACTACATTTGCTTTTGTTTTATTTATACTATGAAAAGGTCTTAAATGTGATTAACAAAACAAACTCCAACCCTTTTGTGATCTAATTTCCTACATCTGCAACTTATGCTTCTTCTCTTTAATTGAGCCCCAATCTGTTCTACTACAACTGCACCTTGCGTGGTATAAAGCGGGGTTATTTTGGGTTGTATCAAATACTTAATTTTTAAAAACTTGTGTTTGAAATTAAGTTTGAATTTATGTCAAATTGAGGTGTTGCATTCTTCCCCTGTGGGAGTAAGTTTTCTGGGATGTGAAACCAACCCACTCTAGTCAAAAGTCATAGTGAGATATGTAATCTATCTATTGATACTTCATGCCTTATCCAGAGTCTTTCTGGGTTGGAGTAGCATTATGCCATAATCAGATGTGTATATAAATATATTAACTGTGAATTCTGTCTTTTTGATTTGCTCTTCTTATTTTCAGAGCTCAACCATAAATGTTATGGCTAGAACCACTTAAAAGTGTTTGTAGCCACATATAAACCTAGCCCATGAAAGAAAATGAACTGTTATTTCAGAATGCTCCACATAAACACAGTAATTCATGAATAGGTTTTGTGTGTCACAGAACTGCTCACACTGTTGCTGGGCTCACTCATCTACTGATGGTACATGCAACTTCCTAAAACAGCATGTTTCTCTGGCGTTGCATTAAAGTATCAACAATACCCATTAAACCTGTAAGTGTTTAATGGTATTTGATCAGCATTCTTCTTTAGTGATGGTACATTGAAATAATAATTTATGACATGCTTGTCTTTTCTGTAAACTATCCTCATCCTAAATTATAATGTTCCTACTTAGAGGGTTGATTTAACCCTAACCCTAACCCTAGTGTGACAGAACACAAAGATGTGGCAGTCATGCTGCAAATGCACAAACCTTATTTTTAGTTTGCATTTTTTACAGTGCAGAGTTGCTGGTCTTCAACATCACAAATTTTGGAAACCCTTGGCATAGCCTAACTCTGAGTGGGCTGGCAAAGAATACTCTCTGTTAGCAGCAGATGGCTGCTATAGCAACAGTGGCCCACACATCCCACACTGAACATTCCCACCCACTGATACACACCCTTTGTTTTTTTCAGGAATGACCTGAAACTTTCAAACACTTTAAATTCATCCAAAAATTTAGTATTTGGATGAGATTGTTTATGATTTTGAGAGCTTGTTGAAAGTTACAAGGGTGGTTTGAAGAGGAATGAAAGATAAATAAATTCTTCTCTTTTAAATATGTTTAAAGTTATAGTACATATAAAGTTATATAATATAAACATAGCATGAAAATACAGACATAGAATGATATGATGATATGAAATGCTACGAATAAAATCCCTGTTTCGTATGGAGATAATTCAAAATATGCATTCAATGATAACTTTAGAGAGCGTGTGCAAGGGGGGAGGAGAGTGGGTGATGCAGAGAGATTGTAGAGTGAATCTTCAGGTAGGAGGGGCAGACCACAGTTCCATTTATGAGGTGTGTGCATGAGCACAGCAAGTCCAGGCTTGATGAAGGGAAAAGCTTTTAAATATGTGCTTTGGAGCCATCAGCATTACTTTTGCCACGCAACCTGTAAGTGGTGTCTTGTAAGAAGCATCACAGAACTGTTGCAAATGCAGTACTGTTAACTCATTCAAGGAATGGTACAAGTTTCTGACTCGGTAGGTCCTCATATCAGTGTAGGGCTTATCTCATGGAAGACTAAGTTATACAAGCTATGGTGGAAGAACACAAATAATGCAAATAATAATAACTTGCAATTAATATGTATAATCAATTTAAATAATAATAAGCAAACACTGATTACATGTGGCAAGTAACTGTTAAAGTCTTTTTAGAGATGCCGTTGAAAATTATAGTTCATTTTCAAATGACTATCCGAGCTTTGCAGTCGTGAGTGTTTTTCTAAAAACTCTAATACTGCATCAAGTGTAAATATGACATGATTAATTAAAAACAACTTTACAATTCCGTGCCGGTCACTACAAATCATGAAACTGCTAACGCGCCTTCCAGTGCAATCGAGTGTAATTGCAGAAAATAACTCATTCTTTTCAGCCCTCTACACTTCCTTCATCTTAGTCCTACGTGTTAGTCGTGTTTAGCCAAGAAGTGACATGTCGTACCACGCTATGCAAAAACACAAAACAAAACACAAAAACAGAACATTGTCCAGGTAAGTAAACAGAAGACTATGGCATAGCTGACTACACTACTTCAGAGACACAGATAACCTTCAATAGTAAGCGGTGACTTACCGTTCAGCCTTCACGATCTCTCAACAATGCAATAGCTTACACACTACTTCGTGACAGGGAGCTGTCAAATCCATTAAATAGAATGCACATCTGGATACTGAAAAAACTTCTAAAATGGTAGTGTTTTGTTCATAGGGGAAATCTACAGGTTATTTCCTCTTCCACGTGTTTGAAAAGATGCCGTCCAGCCCTCTCCCAGAGTATATGTGCAACTATGATTCAGGCATTATTCATTCTGTCTTCTTATGCGTGTTTTCCACTTGCGTGTATTCTTGTCAATGGGAAAGTCAAGTTTGTCTTCCTAAATCATTTGCGCATGCGTCCGTTTAAACCTGGAAGGTACACCTATATAGTTCTACGCTTATATAAGTAATATTATGCAACGGGAACTTACTGAAAATCACTGTAGGAGTGCGGCATTCGTAACAATTGTGTTACGAATGCGATAGAAATTCATTTCATCTTCTATTGAGCTGGTAAACTCGTTAGCTTACTAGAAGCATTAGACTGTATGTATGCTTGAGTGTTTTTGTTTGAAGGGTTGTCCTTCAACTGTTATTTTTAGATAAATAATTCAAGTAAACAAAAACAAGGACTGCAGTAGTCAGAAAATCACCACTTAAGTAAGATTAAAAATATAAACAAATAAACAAAACCGCAAACACATTATCATCATATGGTACTTCGCCGTAAATTTTAAATGTAATTAATCTCCCAGGATGTTTCACTGTTATCATTATTTATTTGTTATCTGAAGAAGAAAGCACTTCCTAGATAAACATATTATAGTGTTGATTTTCTATGAGTTTGTGGTCAGTTCAGTAAATCTCACTTTCTGATGCGCAGAAACAATTAGAGCGCTGAAAAGAAAGGTAGCAATGAAAGAATACAGAATCACTACGCTACCAATAAGATCTCAAAAATATGTCGAAGCTCATATAAAAAATATTATGGACTAAACGCTTTTCACGTAGAACGGGGATTTACGTAGCATACGGTTCAACTGGATCGGACCTTTCGCTTATAGCGTTGCTTGGTGCAACACGGACACGTATGAACAGCAACATCCGTCAGCCGGATATCGGATATGAAGAATTTCATACCGCGTTAGGTAAGATGGAGGCTAGTTAACTAGCATGCTTCTGTCGTATTTGTGATGTTATTTTCTATTGAGTGTTAATCTTTGGTCTCAATTTGTCTTTGGAAAATTCCTTAAATATTGTATATAGAGTAAGTGTGATTCATACTGTATAGGCGGTTTATTTTATCAGATTTTTCTTGGTTGTAGTTTCTTGAAATGCTAGCAGCCCGCGCGTCGACCGTCTCGTTGTGCGGGGCTGGTATTTGGCCAGTTAGCTAACAATTAGCCTATTTAGCTAATGCTTACGATCTGACGTGGTTAACGATTTAGACATATTGCACACCATTTCCAGGTCTGCACGAATCGATTATAAGGTTACAATATATAAACTACGATTACCTTACTTGCTAGTGTCGCGAAGCTGCTCGACATTTGTAAATGGTTGACTAGCTATCTTAGCTAAGATATTGAGCTAATTAGCTAGGTTAGCTAGGGAACCTAGGGAAGATATCCGCGTAGCTGGCTAGTTCGTTTTAACCTAGCTAGTTAGCGTTAGCTAGATTGCCCATATGTCACTAGCTAGTAAGCAGTAATTTATGTTAAATCACCGTCACCATTTAGCCAACCATCTCGTCGACTAAGTTAACCAGCAAGTTATGAATATTTAATTCTTTTATTACTAAATCGTTCTGTATTTACTCATTCAAGCGTGCCGTATTTCTTTGTGTCGAAATGCGAGATTTGTGATTTAGCTATATTTACAGTGTATTTTCAGGACATTAAAAACCGCCTTATTCGTAGCCTGTACGTTTCCATCGAAGCAAGTGTTTTTTTTCAATCTTATCTTATGCTGCTTTAATTCGTTTAACGGAAACTCCAGGCTCGTTGATTTATTTTAATAACTTGTTGAATTGGCTACATGTCCGTGTCTACAATGTAGAAGTAAAGAAGAATCGTTCCCTGTTTTCTAGGTTTTTCGGGTGCAATGGACAACAGCAGCGCGGTGAAGCTCTTTGTTGGGAATCTGGCGTTGGAAACAACTCAAGATGACCTGATAGCGCTTTTTTCCCCTTATGGAGAAGTGGAGACGATTACTGTACTGAGGCAGTTTGCCTTTGTCCATCTGCAAGGAGAGGGGGCTGCTGACCGTGCCATCCGTGATCTGAATGGTCGAGAGTTTCATGGTCGCAACCTTGTAGTTGAAGAGTCCCGAGGCAGGCCCCTCAACTCTATCAAAGTATTTGTGGGGAACCTCAGTGCTATGTGCACAACTGATGACCTGCACGAACTATTCTCTCGTTTTGGCAAAGTCCTGGAGTGTGACAAAGTAAAAAGTATGCTGCTTTTGTTTAAACATTATACTATTTTCCTGTTCGGCATCTAATTAAAAATGCAGAATTGGCTGTCTTGTGTTGTCGAACAAATGTTCAACTGACACAATGCACTTTATGAGGTCAGGCTGTAGTTCTTTTAATATCATTGATTTGTTTCCTTCTTCCCTGTTGCAGCTAAGCTCTCCTCCTCAGCAGGTTACGCTTTTGTGCACATGGAGCGTAAAGAGGATGCGGAGAAAGCCATTGAAGCCCTCCATGGGACCTCTTTCAAGGGCCGTCCGCTTTCTGTGGAACTCTCAAAGGTTCAGCAGACTAAGCCTGCAGCTGCCTCCAAGGTACCCTGTGCGCGGTGTGGGGCGCAGGGCCACTTTGCCGGAGAGTGCCCCAGCAGGCCACCGATGGAGCACCACCAGAGTCAGGCAGCTGTGCTGGCTGCTGCAGCGGCTGCTGCTGCTGGACTTCCCATCCAAGTTCAGCAGTGTGTGCACAATTCTTTCTTCAACACCACAAGCTCAGACCCAACATACACAGCCTTGAAGGGTCTGACTGAAGCCAGTGGGTCAGGAGGCAAACCGGTCAGCGCCGCAGTCTACGGTGCCCTGGCGAGCCAGGTGTATGGCGCTGTCGCTGACCAG
This sequence comes from Sternarchorhynchus goeldii, assembly GCA_028565775.1. Classification (NCBI taxonomy): domain Eukaryota; kingdom Metazoa; phylum Chordata; class Actinopteri; order Gymnotiformes; family Apteronotidae; genus Sternarchorhynchus; species Sternarchorhynchus goeldii. The sequence continues at coordinate 17,183,525 of JAOXYF010000003.1, forward strand.
GTCTATGGCACGGGGGGCAGTCAGGCTGCCGACACCTCGGCCTACCCGCCCGTAGTAGAGGCTCCCCCGGTCGCCCCAGCGGTGGATCCAGCCTATGGTGCAAACTCCTCCCTCTATGCTAGCCCTGCCTATGGAGCCGAGTCTGACCCCCAGGCCATCTTTGAAGCTGCGCGGGCACGCTTTATTGAGCAGGGCCAACAAGTGCTGGCTGAGCAGCAGGCCATTACCAAATCTGAACGTGATCGAAGTCCAGTGAGACGCTCAGCCCCTCTGCTGCCTGACCCAGTTCCCCAGCCCATCTCCCAGGCGAGGACCAAGCGGCGTGCCCTTCTCCCCACCCCGCCGGGTGGACCAGAACTGCCCATACCTAAAGACGGCGACCCCATTTCAAGGTAACATGTTACTGGTTCTTGCCACCACTTGCAAAGCCCAAGGCAGGGATGCACTATAAGACATAAGAACACACAGACATCTCCTTGCATCATCTTATTACTGAATTTCTGTTATTTTGATTTTAATTGTACATATGGATTATTAAAAAAAAAAATTAAACTCTGGTAAACAACTTCAAATTGTCTACCATTAAGATACTCTAGCTCTTCAGATAAGCGTCTGTAAGTGGTATATAGGTGGTTCTAGCCATTCTCTCACACAGTTTAATCATGTTAAGTGGATGCTGAACGACACTTACAATATTTTCACTTTTCAGATGCATCAGTTACAGCTTCCTAGAAACTTTTTCTAGATGAGCAAATTAAGGCCAGAACACACACACACAATATATAATAATAACTAGTAAAAATGACTTGTCTAAACTTTCAAGAACGATGAGCTGAACGGATTTGGTCCTTATCTAAACTCCTGCTTATGTGTCTTTTTATACTATAGATGCTATGCAGAGTATGTCCAGCAGTATCAACAATACCAACAATACCACCAGTACCAGCAGTATCAACAGTACCAGTACAACTACTATCCACCACCACCACCCCCACCACCCCCGATGCCTGTCATGCCCATGCCGCCTTCAGGACCGATGGATGCCCAACACTTAGCCGCCCCTGGAACCACCGCATCTCCAAGAGCGTATGAGCCGCCTCCAACACACAAGGAGCCCCTTCTCCGCCATCCTGATTACTCCCACCTCCACACGCCAGAGCCCCCTTACCGATAGCCCCCACCACTTCACATGTGAGAGTGTGTGTGTGTATGTTGAGTGTGTGGCAGAGAATGGTGATGTTGTGTGACAGTGGTCCTGCATTATAACAGTGCCGAAGAAATTGGAGAAGGGGATCTATTGAATATTTACATCAAACTTGTTTTGCAAGTTTGATTTTGGTCAGAAATCCTATAGTGTACCAGGTTTTGCAGGTTAAAGTCAGCAGCTTGGCGCCTTGGTTCCAATTTTTCATTAAACTATTAATGTTTTGCACCAGGCTCATGTGAATTTATTCTAATTTGGTTCCAGATAAAGCACTTTTCCCTGTCTTGTCCAATTTGGTATCAGCCCCTATCGGATGAATGTGCCTTGTTTCTACAAATTCTACAAATCTGTGAAGTTTTATGGTCTACAGATTAGTCAATTTTTAAGATTAGGACCTCTAGAATTTTTTTTTTTTCCTTTGATACACCAGGAAGGATTTGGCTCATGAAAATGCCTTCAAAGCCTGCTTACAGTAGTTAATGTCTGTATTTATCCTCTTTAACAAACCGATGAATGTAGGAGGAAGGCAGTAAAGAAAACTGAGTTTAGAATGCCTAGAGGACCTGAGTGAGTGTGAGTGAATGAGACTGGATGTTGCCTGAATGTTGATAGCGAACAGCTTGACTCGCGAAAGAGCCACACACCATATCATACACCTATTTCCTTCTGTTCATAACGGGTCGGATTTGGCTTTGGGCAGAGACATCAGTATCAGCAAAATAACACAATTCTGCTTTAAGGAACTCAAGTCTTTTTCAGCCCTTTAGGCGCCGCCTTTGTAGGGCATATGGCGAGACTTCTGCTCTGAGCATGAACCTGAGCTCTGGTTTTAAAGTCACCCGTTGGAATGAGGCTAGGCCACAAAATGGATGGCTAGTGGATGTCAGTCTACCTAGCATTCATCAGCAAAAGGGACAAATCTTTCACCATCAATAGATAGATATACTCAGACTTCATACTCTTGTTTTTTTCTGTTATTTCCATATCTTTATTGACTGGTTGGTTGGAGATGCTGTTTATGAATAAGCAAAGCAATTGGTTGTATAGCCTGCAGATAGCAACTATGCATGCTTTGCAGGATTTTAGAGGAATTGACTGCCATTCATAGCCTTGCATCCTTCTCTTACATGGACAAAGTACTGTGGTTATTCAGAGAGGTAGTGGTGGTTTATCTCTCAAATGACATGACCCTTTTCTCTATTTCAGCAAAGAGTTCTTTTTTTCCTTTTTGTATTTGAGAGCAGCCTTGTGAAATCAAAGTTTGTTTCCCTCCGATCTCTATCCATTACATTTATATATTCACAGTAAATTTTAGTGATCAGTGTTTGGCTGAGCACGTTTAGTTGATTTTTTCATTCTGGAGTTGTAAGGTCTATTGCATTAGGCCTCCAGGTGACTTGAGTTTGAGAATAAAAGACAGTGAAGACTAAATATCTCATGTACTTTTGTTTAAAAGAATTGACCTGTGATGACCTATTTGGCAAAGGTTCTAGGTAATTTGAATTAAACTTGATTTTTATCTAAAATTCTAAACCCAGTGTGTTTCGTCACATGAAACTAGAGACAGGATTCTTCTGCTTTCAAATGATGTTTCCAAAGTAATACACCTGACAATACTTGCTCTCCTTTAATTAAAAATTGCCAATTTTATTTAAACAACTATAAGGAGTCTACATAAGGTTTTCATAACATCTGATATGTGAAATTTCAGGATATGCTTATATGAGCTAAAAGCTGATTTACATCAAACAAATGTATAACATGCAGATGAGTTCATAGATCGCTGTTGTATGCTTTTGGGCACAGATGTTATGGAGGTTGTGTAGAGTTCCTTATTGAAGTCGTATGGTATTGACACCAGTAAATGCTTGTAATCAAAGCATGGCAGAAAAAAAAAAATCTTTTTTGATTTGCTTTTTCTTTTTCTTTTTTTCTTTTTTTAATAATATTATGTCCTCTTTCCTTTAGAATGAACCACAGACTGCCTTCAGTCTTTCATTCCAACGCTGAGAGATGGTGGGGTACATGCACAAACATACATACACAACCTAAACATGTCCTTGACCCCTAGAGGCCTGGATACACTAAGCCTGTCTTTGGTGAAGTGCAACTGTGGTATTATATTATGGGGAATCTGCTGTTTTGAGATGGTCCTGGAAGATCAGGGGCTTCCGTGGTCAGTGAGGCGTAAGGGAGCGTGCACTAGCATTTTAAGGGGTCTGTCAAGTGAAGCTGGATATGCCATGGCAATAATAAAAGATAATCATCAAAATGTCTCGAAGGATCCTGTTATTACCGTTTGTCTTTGCAGTGTATTGTGAGGTGCATTGGACGTTGTTGTACGTATTTATTTATTTTTTTATTATTTTTCTTCTCTCCCCCCCCCCCCCAGACTTTTGATAAACACGTCATGTCTCCTGAGTGTATCCAGGCCCTTCAGTTTTTTGATGATAGAGATGTCTTATTCTAGCGTTCTGTGTCCACACTCATAAATATGGTAGAGTGGAGATGGGAGGGTGGCGGGGGGTGTAGCTCCTCACAGTTCACCAGGGCTCCACACATGACTCCACACCTTATCGCTACATGTCTGCAATGTTATTACAAATAGTGCATGACTCTTGTTACTCTTACTGCTCTTCCAGCCACGTTTTCCCTTTTCGCTAACTACAGCTAAAATGGCTCCCGGGCCTCAGGACGCCAGGTTGCACATGACGGGGGGAAGAGAATTAGAGTCCCACAGTGGCATGGACGCACTCCCCACTAAGGTAAAGCCCTCTGCCCCTGATCACGCCTGCACCTCGACAGTACACGTCCCCTCAGTGATCCTACAACTGTTGGAAACCCGCAGCTCAGATCCACCTTCTGAGGCTGGAAATCCTAAGTCTAACGCAGTTGTAGAACTGTAGCAGGGCCACTGCTCAGGGTTTGAAGTGATGGCTTGCACAAGCAGAGGAACCAAGTCCTTCAGCTCAGACACACAAGTACCCCACATGATCTTGGTTTGGTTGTCTGCCAGTTTTTGTTTGTTTGTTTCTCCCCCTGCAACTTTGCCTTATTCTATTGCTTGAAAAATGAAAGCCCTGAAGTTCAATTATGAGATGATATCTGGTGAAACATCTAAGGGCTGTGGTGGCTTTTTTTTTTTTGTTTGGTTGGTTTTTTTTGTTTGTTTTTTTAATTTTGATTTTTCAGGGGGGAGGGGTGTGTTCTTATTGGTGGGAACCTTTTGAGGATAGGGAAATTGTGGAGTTGTTGCCTTGGCTTGTTCTATGGCATTTGGTCTTTTTGAAGCGTTTCCAGTAAGACGAGACAAGACGTGCGCTCGCGCTCAAAACGTGAGGCGCCCCGGCTGTGCTTTGAACCGTTACGAAGACAGCATAGCTGTAAGGGCGCAGTGCTGTTGGAAAGGCGAGAGGTAGGGCCGTCGCCTGGTAGGTGAGTAACCAGTGCGTCGCTGTCCCACTCAAACCTATTCCTCCCCCCACTCGGACCCAACGATATGCCTACCCCATCACTCATCTTGTAAGATCCTGTACATCTCCACCTTATAGCCCAATGAGAAATGAGCGTTCTCATTTCTTCTACACAAAGCAGCCAGAACCAGGACTGGGTAAAAGGAGTTGCTGAAGTTCAACTATAACATGACTTCCAAGAACCTTTTTTTTTTTTTAATATATATAAAAGATGTTGGACTATCTGTTGCTGGAGGTCTGATGTATTCTGAAAGTTCTTTAACGTCTGATGCTGTCATCGTTTTGCCAGTCGTAAAATGCGCATCACAAAATAGTCCACCCCACAACCTCTCAGTTCAGAAAATAAAACAAATTTTGACCACTTTAACAGTACAACACGGTTTTCACTTTGAAGACTAGTTCTGAGCTCTCTGACCATGTTGTAGTCGAGCTTGAACGTCATCTTTCTTGTTCACTAATGTGTCACTGAATCAAAGTGCTTCATCTGAGTCTGGGTTGAACAATTCTGATAATGCTTATGATTAATTTAGATCAAGAAATTATTATTCAGGGATATTGCAGTAGTTGAATAAAATGTTATGCTTTCATTAGGCTTTGTTTACTGCTTTTGCTGCTGTCATTTCCTTGTTTTCGTGTTTTATTGTTTCAATTGTTTTGTAGGCCTGTTCTGATGTAAAATTAAATAAATGATTTTCAGCATTCAGCGTTCGTGCATTGTTTACATTAAGGTATTTTTAATCTAAATAATGAATTTCGTAAATGTGCATCAAATATTTTTGTAACAAGATAAAAGGTCCACGTTGCATATGGTCGAATACAAAATTGCCTATGAATCCTCCAACACGTTGAGGTGAGTTGTGTTCTAGTGTAACAGCCTGTAGACTACAGGTGATGAGTTCCGTTCAAGTACCACACTACTGACCACCGACGAATCACGCCGTCTGTTACATTTCATGATCTACAACAAAAAACATAAAATTCAGTCGTGGACAGTAACGTGTCTCGATTTCATTCTTAAACTTGAACAAATCCCGCCTTCTTTCCTTTTATGTGAGTAACCTATGACCAAATGCCTCGTCGGTCATACTTATTTGGGTATCAAGTACACTGACCAGGAGTAGAACCACCGGCTGCCAGTTCATCAGGCGGTAGGCGAAGCAGGAGTTCAGAGTTGGGATTGTCTTGAAAGCTGCACGGAGCATATTGCAGCCACTAGCACTCCCGAGTTAGAGTTGCAGGACAGTTTTTAAAAATTAAAGGGATATTAACATCCCAGTGGAAACGGCAAAATGACAGCGATTGAAACACAAGTGCAGTATAGTAGCGCTTACATCATGACTGCAACTGAGGAATACATGACCCAGGAGGAAGACTGGGACCGGGATTTACTACTGGACCCTGCTTGGGAGAAACAGCAACGCAAGGTATATTCCGCACACAGTTCGGTTGTGTGCTATAGGCTTTGCACATGAACATAATTCTCACATCTTAGGTCAACTCCTACATCATCTTTGCACAGCAAAACCTGTTAACTTGCTCGACTGAACTGTAGCCTGCTTTAATTGGTATGCCAATGTGTGAGGCTCTCGATTAACCCACACACCGCTCTCTTCCAGTTAACCAATACAGTGTTTAATAGCTCCCAAATTACTTCTCAATATGGTTTGGGTTATTATTACATAAATACATCGTACAACTCATCTAGCTGCAAATGTTATCTTCTGGATGGCTAATAGCAGATTTGTACTCTCATCGTAACTTAAATTCCACTTTTGAGCAGATTTGCACACCAAGCCCTTCTGCAGCTGCTAGATAGCACACCTGCAGCACATGGCAGCAGGCCCTAACTATATTAAAGTGACTGCAACAGGTGACGGAGCAGAGGGGAGGATGGTGGGGACTTAAGCAGTACAGGGTGCTGCAAATAGATTCCTTGACTAAAAATGCTGAACTTGCATTTCCCACCCTCGTCACCCTGTTTCTAATTCCGTTCATTCTTTGCTGCCTGTGGTCTGTTCTTAAAGATACCACACACAGCTCCATGACGCCATCAAATACGTTTCTTCTACTTTCACTTTTGAAATGTGCTGGAACGATTTCCCATATATTCTATTAATGTATATCACTTAAAATTCTGACATTCTTAATTTAACGAAAGCTCTTATTTGTTTTGTTTTCTTGTACCTGACCATTGACCCTGCAAGACATGGAAGGCCCTGTAAATTACAGATTAAAGATTTTAATGGATATAAACCATGCTAATTGCTGGTTTTAAGTTTTCATTACAAGTAGCTTTGTGGTCTGAGGGCACATGGCACATGAAAAAAGTCAGTTGAGCATCTGTATTTGTATTTATTTTATTTAATGCACTAATGCCATTATTTGTTTTGCTTTTTTAAAAATATATTTTTTATATATAATGTGTATCTCTCTAAAATGTTTATTTTAGAACAGTCAGTTTTGGTTTACTTTTTTTTTAGCATCTACAGGCAGTTCTGTTATCAAATGATATTTCCTTGCTGTATTTCCTCTTTGATTAATGTTTAATGGCCTGTAAGATCCTCTGGCTCATGAGGTCTTAGTCTGGGACGGTTCCAGTCGCCTTATTTGTCCCACTGGTCTTGTGCCTAACTAGGCTCTTTCTAGGTTCAAAGAGTGTTTCCTGTTCTTAAGCTTTATTGTGGACACGTAAAATTGACAATAGCTACCTCTTAGACTAGTTAAATGTCACTGTTGAGTTATACATGTGGGAAGCATTATAGCTGCCAGTATGTAAAAGAACCCTGTAAAATGAAAGAGTACTACATTTTCACTGTCTATGAGTAATTTTGGTGACATGAAATTCTTCATGCACAGAATACTTGCTTTTCATTTGCCCATGCAACCTTGTGATTACTTTGCAGTTTCAGATGTGTCCACCCAACAACTTCAGTGCAACTAATACACATGACTGAAGTTTATGAACAAGCCATGTGAAACAAGAAGAGATGTGATAACAATTCTCCCTTTCTTTTATTTCTAATGGTGTAATAGGGCCAGGTGAGGCTATTAGGACCTTGTTGGGTGGAGAGGGGCGAGGAGTCCTGAGTACGATCAAATGGCAGTTGCTATTCCAGAAGAGATGTCCTTGTAAGGGAGCGTCTATAAACTGCCAGATGTAAACGTGAAATGCTGAGGGGTAGGGGTGGGGGGTTGGTGGTAGGTGTATTTCAGGTGGATAAGGTTGGCAGCAGCACTCTCTGATAGCTTTATGCAGGTATTGGTTAGCTAGTTCTGTGTGGGGAATGGGTAACTTTGTAATCAGTGACATTCAGTCACACATACAGGCCTCCAGAAAAGTACAGAGGGCATGAGCTTAATACACATATGTACCATGTATTAATACACTTAATACACATATGTACCATGTATTACTGTTGTCAGATACACATGAGGTCAAAATTTGTTCTTCCAATCTCATGTTTCAGTGGTTTAGGTAGTTTGTATGTCTCATTTATGTTGTTTGATATTTATTCATATTCTCTCATCTTGAACCATATATATTGAAGCAGTTCAAATACTCAAATGTAATATGAGATTTTCTATTGATGCAAATATATTTACATTTTCCTGGATGTTCTTCTTTCAGTTTTTATGCATTTGAAATGACTTTTTAGGCTATAATTGGCCATGTTTTTGAAATCCGAGGAAGGCTGTGTTCTTCCTTATATTTAATGTAATTTAATATTCCTGATAAATGATGATGAATTATGGGTGAACACACAAATGCATGTCTCACATTTAGGGCCTAACAGTTGCACTTGAAGGTGCCCAGTAAGTGGATGGTTACATGATTGATGTTGTTTTTTCTCTGTATTCCAGCACATTTGACTATTTGTCTATATTGGACAAATCGTTTAGGAATCACAACGTTTTTTAAGGTGACTATTAGGAATAACCATAAATAAAATTTGTTTAATTCTTGGCCTACCTGAGGTGTGTCAGTAGACTTTATTCCACATGGTGATGTTTGTCCAAGCTGTAGTTATGATTAATTATTCATTGTTTGGTTTGGTATCTTTTTGCCATCAGTCTGGTGTTTAGTAACTGAAATGTATTCATAGTGGAGTCAGGGTTGACTTGGCTAAGCAAGAACATTACACCTTCAGACCCCCCATAGTGTGTGTAGTGTATTTTGGTTCAGTGTTCTGCTGCAAAATGTTACATCATCCATTGGATTCTTAGATCTGAGCAGTTAAGACATGTCTATAGAGAGAATTTGTCCTGCTGCAATCTCTGTTAGGCACTTCATCAATGTGTGAGATAGTTCCAAGTTCTCAGTATTTCGCAGAGCTTCTGGCAATGAGTAGTAGTTCTCTCTCAGTACTGCACATCAGTCCTCATGGGTCTCCAAGTACTGAATATTTTGATCCATGAAACAGAATTCATCCAGAGTCACTGAAAACACTTTAAGCTTATAATAATATGTTTTAATTAATAGGGCTACGTTTACGATTGCTTGTCTGTGCATTTTATGAAAATATACCTAAGGGCAGGAAGATTTTACAGAATTTTATTACATTAACTTATATAATCTAGACAGTGTTCTTGATTCTTCAAAAGTCTTCAACAGTTTTTGTTTATGATTAAAGGTTTTACACGGTCATCCTTTTCTGTGGTACTGTGTCATCTGCCAAGTTTCAAAAATGAACAAATGATACAAATGACACAGCTGACCCCCAAATCAAACAGGCAAATGTTTTAATTACCTTTGGTTACTTGAAATCTTTCCCCAAAAGTGCTGTGATAAGGCTTGCTGATTAGAGAAGTAAATACCTTCACATTTAAGATGCGCTCTGTAATCAATCTTATATCAACAGCTAAAATCAACGTACCGAAGTACAGAGCCGAATACACACACTCACAAATATAAGCACTTACGTACACACCTACATTTTCTGTCTTCATGGCTGCAGGATTATGTGGGTTCTCTCTCTGTGTGCTAATCCACCAGTCTATTTCCCTGCACACAAGCGTGTCAGGCCTCTCACTGCCATACAGCCTCTCCCCTCACCCAGCCTACACTCTCCATCCCATCATGCAGGACTTGTGTAATACTGCATTTAATCTCAAAGCAGGAACTTACATTTGAGGAGTTTTTTAAGTATTATGTGTAATGTTACAGTTGCTAGTCTTTTACAACTATAGGGGGAAAAATGCTCTGTCTTCACAAACTCAAGATTAGTAATGCACAGTCAATGGACTAGATACTAAGTCAGGGCTAGAAAATGTTTTTTCATGGAGCAGCTTTTTAAGAGTTTTAGGCATTTTAACTACATTTCCCAGAAGCTTGTGGACTCTTATTAGATTTGATGATGCATGCAATAACTGGAATGTTATAAGATTTCCACAGATGTGCGCCATGTCTATAAAATTAACTTGAACAAACAGAATTATACAGGGAAGTAAAAAAAGACCTGGTAGATTGTGACTGGATGAACATTCAAACTTGAGGAAATTGGTCAAACTGAATTTGACACCTAGTTATACATGGCAAGCCATGCATCTTAAAACAAAAAGTTACATGTAGAAATCCCAAGGCTTGGGAGCTTCTGTTTGTAAAGACATTTTTTGGTGTCTTAACAGCCAGGTGCTTTAGTGATATTTCTAAACACCAGTCCTAAGGCAACAGCCTTTGCTCTGTCATCAGTGGATCTATGAAATTAACTTTATCATTCATTTTAGTATCTGCTCTTTTACTTTTCCACTCTGACAGTTTATACAATGTCCTCAAGAATCATTTAAAAAAGGAGGGCTGTGGAAATCATAAACGCCTGATGTTCCTTAAAATGTGAATCAGTAAACTTATTGGGAGAAAATGCTCAATTAAAAAATATTTTAAACCATTAAAAATTTTTAAACCATTAAAAAAACTACTCCACAAGTTTTTCTGTTTAACTAATGAGGTGTTATTGTTACTTTCTAATACTGTTTCTTCTAAGTTATGCAGGAAAACCACCTAAACTGCTTAAAGGTAGACTACAACCTTTACAACCTAGGTAGACTACAACCAAGACTGTTGTTCAATGACATGCGTCATTTTACATTGGAATGGAGCCATAAATTTGTTGATTTCTCATTGTCACTGAAATGATCCATATGCTGAGAAGTCATTTGCATATTAAATATTTTTTTAAACAGTAAAACCCATTTTTAAAGACCCAGCTCTCCTGAGCTGTGTGCATTTTATGTTGCCTCAGTGCTTTATGCATCTATTCCAGGAATGCTATGCTCTCAGCTGTCTGCTGGTGTCTCCTGGACACCATATATATCATCTGCTTCTCCTCAATCTGCCCCCTCCCATAGGGCATGGGCTAAATTTGGTCATCTGTGGCAGGAGGGGGTAATTTGAGGGGTGGACACCTGCTGCAGGAGGCTCTCCTCTTCCAGCCTTACATCAAATTACATTGGGCCTGGGCATTCTTTAGTCACCTCTCCTGCATACATTCTTGGTTCTTCTTCTCTGGCTCCACGTAGCTACTCAGTCTGGCTTGGGAACTGTTTATCACTGCAGGTTGTAGGCCGTTCTGTGTATCTGGGTCCTCTGCACCCATTTATCTATGTATAAACCATATTGTAAAACTTTAGATATGTTTAAGGATTTCCAGTGGCTTAATAATCTGCTTCCAGAATACTTTGAAGCCACAGGCCTATGGATTCAGTCACAAGACACCAGAGGCGATAACCTTGTACCAGAGAGCATCAGGTCCAGCTTCACTGACCACTGCCAGTGCACTTTTGAGCTAAACACTTACCTCAGGTTACTCCAGCAGTACTGCATCTCACCTACCAACCTGAAATAAACTTCTTTGTGGGTTCATAATTGCACAATCCCTAATTTTATAAAGATAATGTTATTTTAATGTTAAGGATTTATGGAAAGGGTTTTTAGAAGATCTCTTAGATGTTAATGCACTGATTTCAATGGTTCATTCTTGCAATCTCAGACCTTCACCGCCTGGTGCAACTCTCATCTGCGTAAGGCTGGGACACAGATTGAGAACATTGAGGAGGACTTCAGGAATGGACTCAAACTTATGCTGCTGCTGGAAGTGATCTCAGGTAGGATGAACCTTAGGTTAGTTTCCTAATGCTTACTTAAAACTATGAAATATCATGAAACAAATATTTTGCAAACATATTGTAACATCTTTTATCACTGACAAACAAACGTGAACATTTGAAGTACTTTGGAGAGTTAATGTGTGTCTGCTATTTTTATTTACTGTTACGTTTCTTCTCCAACTATGTACTTTTTTATCTGAAAGCAGGAAATTACCTTTAATAATTTTTTTTCATATATATAATGTGTCCTTGTGTGATAGTTTAGAGAGATTCACATGTTAATCTTAATATAGTGTCCTCTGTCATATTATCCTCATTCACAGACATGTTCCTTAATTGTCTTCTAAAGATCTTCTCATGCAAGAAATGTCCTTTATGTTTTTACTACAGGTGAGAGACTCCCAAAGCCAGACAAAGGGAAAATGCGCTTTCACAAGATTGCCAATGTGAACAAGGCTCTGGACTTCATTTCCAGCAAGGGAGTCAAGCTGGTGTCTATTGGTGCTGAGGGTAAGGTTGTCTTCTTCTCTCCTTTTCTTCTTATTCCTTTTTCTGATTCTCTCAGGTTATTGTCTTTCTGTTCTGGTACTTCTACTCTTCTCTGTGCCCTTGCAGAGATTGTGGACGGCAATGTGAAGATGACCCTTGGTATGATCTGGACCATCATCCTACGTTTCGCTATCCAGGATATCTCTATAGAAGGTGAGAGCACTTTCAACTTGGGTCTGATCAAAATCTTTTCTGGACATAATCTTTATGAATCAGGTGGTAATAACACATACTAATGTCCTCGCAGAAACTTCTGCTAAGGAAGGCTTATTGCTGTGGTGCCAGAGGAAGACTGCCCCCTATAGGAATGTGAATGTGCAGAACTTCCACATCAGGTGAGCTCTGCTTATCTCTTCTCAGGTGTAAAGAAAAGCTTAGCATGGGTGTCAACTTTCATGCTGATGCCAGCTAGTGTTTGTGTTCGTGTGTTTATGGTGTTTGTTTTTAAGGTCACCAACCACCTCATCTGTGTTTTGAACTTGTTAGAATGACAGGCTTCATTCATTATCCTAATCCCCCGGTCTTTTGTTTATCACTCATGCCTTCTGTGCACTTTTCTCTCGTCTTATCATTGTCTGTGTCTCAGTTGGAAGGATGGCCTGGCTCTGTGTGCCCTCATCCATAGACACAGACCTGATCTCATTGACTACTCCAAACTGCGCAAGGTGCTTTCCTCTCTCTCTCTCTCTCTCTCTGTCTTGCTCTCTCACGCTTGAATACTCAGTGTTTAATCTGTTTTTTGCACTGCTCTACTCATCTCTGAGAGTAATGGCTCACATTCAGTAAATCAGCCTAACACATAGATCAATTTGGCATATTTGTAAGAATGCCTGATGTCGTACTTTTACTAAATCAATATATTTGATCATTTTATATTGATTTGCTGGTTGAGCCTGTTCAAAAAAATGTGCATTATTGTTGCATGTTTCTATCTACAAAGTAATTCCCATTCTTAGGGTCTCTTTTCATGCTACTGTATTCTTCTAAATCACCTGTTTTTTTCTTGCTTTTCCAGGATGACCCCATTGGAAACCTCAATACTGCTTTTGAGGTAGCAGAGAAATTCCTAGATATCCCTAAAATGCTTGATGCAGAAGGTGAGTACATATTGTCCCAAATGAAAGCAGCATTGTAATTTTTACTCATTCTGGCCTTGTGTATTATTTGCTTATGGAATCCAATGATTATTGTACCATCTTGTTCGTTCTCAGATATTGTGAGCACACCCAAACCTGATGAGAAAGCTATTATGACCTATGTGTCTTGCTTCTACCATGCTTTCGCTGGTGCGGAGCAGGTATGGAGAATATTATAGGTATTAACTGTTATTATAGAGAAAGAATCTTTCTTGCTGAATTCAGTTTTCCACTGTGGAGCTGTTCATATGCTCTTCTGTAGGCTGAGACTGCAGCTAACAGGATCTGCAAAGTGCTGGCTGTGAATCAAGAGAATGAGAGGCTGATGGAAGAGTATGAGAAATTGGCCAGTGAGGTACAGTTATGACATCTTTTTCCACTCTTATGGGATGTTTGTTAGCAGATTATTTGCCTTCAAATTATGTAGTAACAAGGATTGGTTCATAGCTGCTTGAGTGGATCCGGAGGACCATCCCTTGGCTGGAGAACCGCGTGGCAGAGCAGACAATGCAAGCCATGCAACAGAAGCTGGAAGACTTCAGGGACTACCGCCGCGTGCACAAGCCTCCCAAGGTCCAGGAGAAGTGCCAGCTGGAGATCAACTTCAACACCCTGCAAACCAAACTGAGGCTTAGCAACAGGCCTGCCTTCATGCCCTCCGAGGGCAAGATGGTCTCGGTACGTGCACCTCTTTCAACACTTGTGTCACATCATGGCAACTTTCTGATCCTTTCTGTCAAAAAGGAATCCCTGATAAAAGATAACATAGGGAATGCATATTCTCCTAATGCAGAACATTCTGAACATTCAGAACATGATGGAAAATCTAAAGACAACAAAATGAATGGTATTATTTTAATGTTAAACATAAATCGTATAAATTACGTATATAAATTAAAAATGGCAGAAATAGTAGCAATAGCAGTTCAAGCTGTGTGCAAAATTATGAAGATGGGAAAATCAAAAATGATAGTAATATTCTGTTCTAGCTCCAACCTTATCCAGCTAGTCAGTTTGCTGCTCATTCAGGCTATCTACAAGCATATGTTGATTACTTCTAGTACAAACTTTCTTGTTACAGTTCTACTCTCCTTTATGCTACAGGATATTGCTAATGCCTGGAAGGGTCTGGAGCAAGTGGAGAAGGGATATGAGGAATGGCTGCTGACGGAGATCCGTCGCCTGGAGAGGCTGGACCACCTGGCCGAGAAGTTCAAGCAGAAGTGCTCCCTGCACGAGTCATGGACCACAGGTGCCTAAGACTTTGAATATCAGATATATATAGTATTATAAAGTTCAGAGGCAAAAACAGTAAGATCATATATGAATTTCTATGGATTTTGGTCCACTAGTTTAAAAGTGATCTTTACATTGGTTCATATCCTCTTTTTTCCATGCAGGTAAGCAGGAGCTGCTTTCTCTGAAGGACTATGAGTCAGCTTCTCTAATAGAGATCCGTGCTCTGATGAGGAAGCATGAGGCCTTTGAAAGCGACCTTGCTGCCCACCAGGAAAGAGTGGAGCAGATTGCTGCCATTGCACAGGAGCTCAAGTAAGAACGGGATTCTGTTAGACCACATCAACGTCTTTTTAGGAGATTCAGGACATGATGTCTTATAGATGGGAGAAAAGACATACAATAATTAACATCTTTGTTTTGTAGTGAGTTAGACTATCATGATGCAGCTACTATTAATGCCCGTTGCCAGGGTATTTGTGACCAGTGGGACAATCTGGGCACTCTGACCCAGAAGAGGAGAGATTCTTTGGAGGTACAGATTTGTGCAGATATTGCTAGACACCTATCTGAACTAACATAAGATTTATATGTAATTTCAATAACTGTATTTTGCGATAACCAAATAAGTTTTAGTGTTGTGTTCTTAATATTGTGCCCTATTTCAGCGTGTGGAGAAGCTGTGTGAGACTATTGATCAGTTGTACCTGGAGTTTGCGAAGAGAGCAGCACCATTTAACAACTGGATGGATGGAGCCATGGAAGACCTGCAGGACATGTTCATTGTACATAGCATTGAGGAAATACAGGTGTGAATTAAACCTCTGTATCTTTTCATTGTCCTCTGAGAGTATGCGAAAACCATTTAAAAGCAAAATCCTCACAATCAACCCTTCTTTGTGTTTACTCATACATCACCTTAATTGTACACTGGCTCATTGTTGTCTCTGTCTTTCTGCTTATCTTATCTATTCTTCCTTCCATTGCCACAGAGTTTGATCACAGCTCATGACCAGTTCAAGGCAACTCTGCCTGAGGCAGATAAGGAGCGAGTGGCCACCATGGGTATCCAAAATGAGATCCTGAAGATTGCTCAGACTTATGGGATCAAAGTGTTGGGCGAGAACCCCTACACTGCCATTAGCCCACAGGACATTATTAACAAGTGGGATGCTGTGAGTCTGACAGCTTCTTTCCAATGCAACAGTACTGGCAACTTAGAGACAATTAATTTCAAAATTTAGAGACAATTAATTTCAAAGCTAGACTGTGCCGAGTGTTACTCACCATGCCCTTCTCTTACAATTCCTCTCCTATACAATTAATTCTACAAGAACTGTTGCTTACTGAAAGGTCACATTTGAATTTTAATGTAAATGCTATTAATCTCTTAATCTCTTCCTCTTTCTACTTCCCATATTTTTCCCATGACAGGTAAAACAGCTGGTCCCAATGCGTGACCAGATGTTGCAAGAGGAGGTGGCTAGGCAGCAGGCCAATGAGAGGCTGCGACGCCAGTTTGCTGCCCAAGCCAACATCATTGGACCCTGGGTTCAGACCAAGATGGAGGTACTTCAGACCAGGCTCAGACTAATGATGCTGTAATGATTTAGGCAATGCCCATCCAATATCGTACTTCACACACTCACCCCCAAATTGGTCTCCAGGAGATCAGTCACGTGTCCATTGACATTTCCGGCTCACTGGAGGAACAGATGAGCAGTCTTAAGCAGTATGAACAGAATATCATTAACTACAAGTCCAACATTGACAAACTGGAAGGAGACCATCAGCTTAGTCAAGAGGGACTTATTTTTGACAACAAGCACACCAACTACACCATGGAGGTATGTCCACTTTTATCAAATTATTCCCATGCTGTTTTTTCTCTATGCTGAAGCTCCACTGTCATATTCTTAATTCTTAATTTCTGTGGCGCAGCATGTCCGCGTGGGCTGGGAGCAATTACTTACCACCATTGCCCGCACCATCAATGAGGTGGAGAACCAGATCCTGACTCGTGATGCAAAGGGCATCAGCCAAGAACAGCTCAATGAGTTCAGGGCCTCCTTCAACCACTTTGACAGAGTATGATACACACTGCATCTCACATTAGTTTATTCAGTAACGTTTCAGTAACCTAGAACAATTTTAAATCCCCTGTCAGCTTGATTTCACATGGTTAAAAATAGTATAAATAGTTTAAAAATAGTAAGGATATGCATTGTAAAAAAAACATCAATCAATGTTAGTGGTGGAAACTCTCCAACAGGAAAATAGAAAAATATAAAACTTGTAAATGACAAAACGTAGTGGGTAGATGACAAACATTTTGGTAACTCTGACTGGTACTTTGGCAGACCTAATCTCACATATGCCAAAGTTAGTCTATCTCAACTCAAATCCAACAAAAGAAAATGTCAGATAAAATCATTAAAAAAATATTTCAACAGAAGAGACCATCATCATTCTTTGTCTGCCAATTAATCGTAAATTACTCATTAAAGGTACAGATAATGGTTAAATCCAAATGAGCAGACAGATAAGAGAATGAGAAGGTGATTGTTGGGTTATAGTGATTTAAAATGATGTGACAGTCTCTGATCTCTTGGATTTGTAGAAGAGGAACGGCATGATGGACCCTGATGACTTCCGCGCTTGTCTCATCTCTATGGGCTATGATTTGGTGAGAGTGACACCAAGATATCAAACAACCTTTTGTTCCAAAATACTACAACACTGCAGTTTATGTCTATAGTCAATTTTATGTGTAATGAGATTTTATTAGAAGCATAAAATTTAGTCAGGATATGTTTTTTTTTGTCACCTAATTTTGTGTTTCAAATAAATTCAAAAGTAAATGCTGTTGTGGGATCTTGTTCTGAAGATATTGTTCTCTTAAGCAGTGTTTGGATAGAATTCGTATCATGAACCAGCTCTTCATTATAACAATTACTGCTACTCAGGGTGAAGTTGAATTTGCACGGATTATGACCCTGGTGGATCCCAACAACACAGGAGTGGTCACCTTCCAGGCCTTTATTGACTTCATGACGAGAGAGACAGCTGAAACAGACACTGCCGAGCAGGTCATGGCCTCTTTCAAGATTTTGGCATCTGATAAGGTGAGCTGGCTACCTATGGGTATACATTCTACACACAAAAACATATTCAACACATCATAGTGGAATTAAAATTATTCAAACTGTGATGCTAAATAAGTTTTAGCAGAGAGAAAAACAGCATGCCTCTTACTGCACACTGCGGTTAAAAACGAGTGTTTGTACGTCTGCACCTGCCCATGTTCACTCTGCTTTTCTCAGATATACATCACAGCTGAAGAGTTACGACGGGAGCTGCCTCCAGAACAGGCCGAGTACTGCATCACCCGCATGACCCGCTATGTGGGAAGTGATGCTCCTCAAGATGCCTTGGACTACATCTCCTTTTCTAGTGCCCTGTATGGAGAAAGTGATTTGTAGAGAAACCACCGTGATGCACACACACATGCACAAACAGTGTTATTGACAATTATGTCATCATACTTGTCACCACTCCACTCTACAAACTCATGTTTCCTACAGTGAACACTAAACATGTTAAACTCCAAGAATACTGTCAAATGTGTTGGATGGCTTGGCTGCCCTATGGTACAGTATTAGCCTATACTTTATCTATAAGCTGATGTCAAAATGACATGTACTGACGTGAGCAGTTAGACAGAACTGCTGGAAAATTCCTGCTAAGTCTGTTGTGTTTTGACAAAGATAAGAATTGTTGGTCAAACCTTCTTGCTGACCGTCTTGTCACTTCTGTTTTTGGAGAAAAATAAATAAAAACTTTCAGAAAATTATGAATTGTCACATTTTCACATTTTGTTGCAAATTCATGATTCAGACGTGCACGATGAGCATTTGCTCTTTATTTTTACCAAGTTACTAATTCTGTTGCCATGCCAATATCCAGTCTATTGACGTTAGCATGGCAACCGAATTTGTGTACTTAACTGCACATATTTGTTTTTTTGTGACATATCCTTCCATCAAGTGACAGAAGCAACACTTTATTCAACTACTACAAAATTAGGCCACATGCATCCAGTTAATAAGAGGGTTATACAAACGTATATAATCTCTGTGACTCAAAACAAAGCTGAAATGCTTGACCTTTTTATGTACCACCAAAGCAAAATAATAAATCAGAATTTATGAGCTTAAAGATTCAAGGTTTTGAGCCCTGGATCAGTTAAGATCAGCTCAATTATCAATTAATTGATAAATTAATAAAACGTTACTATAGGAGTGAATGGTGAATATAAGTGTACATTAGATAACATTATCGAAGTAAAGATTCACAACCTTTTTATAGAAGAGGATTAATTGCAAATATTCAAGCTTTTTTGCCTTTTGTTCAACTGGTTGTTCAAGCTTTTATCATATGGTGATGTTTTCTAGCCAGTCTGTAGACCAGTGAAACGCATCACTGTAAAATTAGTTGCAGCAACACAGCTGAACCACTTGAGGCAATATTGTAAGTATATTAATTCAGAGAAAACAAGATTTCAGATTTTGACAACCAACATATTCACTCACAGCTTTTGTCAAATTACCGCTGTGGTTATAGATATTATGCATTTTCGAACAAACCTGTAATACAGTGCAGGAACAGGCAGGGTTTGAAGAGGCTCTTTGCTGGAGATGTTCCCTTCTCAAGAACATGGACCACCGCCTCCATACAGCAAACCCAGTGAGAAACCTTTAGACTGAGCTTTGGCTATTCAGCATTCCACAAATGAATGAACAAACCAAACACCAAAACAGAAAAATGACAAATAATAGGAGATTTATTTGAAAATCTGTTTTCCCCCTTCATTTGAATGTAAAGAAAGCAACACAACCCACATGAAAAAAAGCTGCCTCGTTACTGAACACTGTCGTTAAAATTTACTGATTAGCAAGATAAATGTGTTTGATGTCATGCCTCGTTTGTACTGCATTACTTGAAATGTAGACACTATGTGGACAAACATGTTTAAACAATGTTTACTGGCATTAATTCAGACAACTGATGTGATCTTTGAGAGATGCTGTGCTATGTCTCTATTCCAGGACACCTATACTCATAAGTTACAAAGTAAACAATGTATAAAATTGACATTTCAAGCACTTAAAATGGATGTTTACAGCGTATCTTTTATACTAATACACATTAACAAGAATAAAAAAGAATACAAACACAGATTTGTCTTTTTTTGCCAAGATTTTTGATAAAACATTAAAAACCAAACACTTAAAATATGTATAACAGTATAAAACACTGAGTAAAAACTTTAAAATCCCTTTAAAATAACAATAAAAAACTTATCATGAAACAGGTCAGCTGAAGTGCTCAAATATGGCTTTGTGTCCCATAAACTGGCTTGGGTGATGCACACTCACACGTTACTAAAAGCATCTACCTTTCACCTATACTTACTGGACATTTTAAAGGTGCATCTATATACTGAACATACCCGTCATTTCCCCAGTTGGTCAGCCAGCCTCTACTCCCATTCAGTTTTTGACCACAGGACTACTACTGATCAGCTATTATTTGGGTGATATATTGCTCTCAACACGAGTGACACTAACATGGTACAGATCACTTGAGGCACAAGTGCTGATGGAGCTGAAGAGTCAAAGTCTTCATAAAACCTTTGGGAGTAGTTAACCCAAAATCAAAGTGGTGTTAAGTAGTCTCTGAGCTGGAGAAGAGATTCCAAAAACCTTGTTGTTTAACAAGGTGCTTTTAAAATGAATGTAATAAATGTGTTTTAATAAGTGGATTTGGGGTGCTGATTATTTCACACTGTAACAGCCTTAAATTCAATGTTTATGCACTCCTGTGCGTTTGTGTAAGTGCTATAATCAGTATGAACTGATTGTTTTAGCAGCCAAACTAAGCTAGAGCAATTTTTTTTTCTTTTTAAAGAAAGTAGACAGGTAACTCAAGCTGGGCTAGTAATAGCTGGACAGGAGAACTATCAGTAAGTTTATAAAAGC
The DNA here is from genome assembly GCA_028565775.1 of Sternarchorhynchus goeldii. Classification (NCBI taxonomy): domain Eukaryota; kingdom Metazoa; phylum Chordata; class Actinopteri; order Gymnotiformes; family Apteronotidae; genus Sternarchorhynchus; species Sternarchorhynchus goeldii. The sequence continues at coordinate 17,204,268 of JAOXYF010000003.1, forward strand.
TTCTTCAGACCAAAAGAGAGGGCAGCCCCCAGGGACAGCCCTAAGGCCAGGAAGAAGGTCATCAGAGCCCCAGCCGTCTCTGCATCTCTAGACCTCACCAACCTATTGAGCAGAAAACCAATGACAGTATGAGTACATGCAGTCATCACTGCATTTGGAATACATTTCATAATCCATAGCAATAAACTAAATTGTTTTAACTGCTTTCATTAACCCCCCCCCCCAAAAAAAGACATTTCAGTAGCGGTCTCTTAGTACTTACTGTGGTGCATAGGACATGGAGAGACAGGCAAAGTATCCATTTGTCATGGCAAACAATGACATAACAACTATGTAAGCAAATTCATGCTGGAAAAGGGCTGGGAAGTAGATGTTAGATGAAATGTTGCACATCATGAACGCAGGGATGAAGATCACTCGAGCTCCCACACAGATCGGAAACAGACAGCTCTCCTTCGCGGGCTAGAAGAACAAAATACCAAGTCTCAGGCTTTTCAGCTACCCAGGGGAACAAACTAGTGGTTCAAAATTTGTACTGTACACCAACACTGCAATATAAAAAACCCACTCCTATTTCTAGTGTTATTTACAGAGTAAGCAGTGTTTCAAATGGATTTTATTTATAGACGTCAAAATGTCTTGTCAGGTAGACAGGAGCCTTACCCACTGAAAAACTGAAGTGATACTTCGGCCAATCCAATCCATCACGTTGAAGACCAGAAAACAACAAAGGGGTGTAAAAATGTCACCTAAAAAAGACAGAATGAGCAATCTGATTATACTAATGTCTTTTGGAATGTTAGTTAAAAATAAAATATAATAATAAATAAATAATAATTTAAAAAAAAACAATGAATGTGGAGACCCACCCCATATCCCTGTAAACAGGTTATTTGGTTTCACATGCACAGTGACTGCAGGGAAAACTGACAATGTGACCATGAAAACACATGTGATGCACAAGGCCATCAACCAAATCTATAGAGATAGACAGACAGACACATAGAAAAGTTGCAGAGAAATAGATCTACAACATTACAAATACAGAATTTTATAGATTGATGCGAATATTAAAATGACAAAATATTTACCTTTTTAAAAACTACCATCACTGTAGATTTCCCTTCACACTGCTCTTCCAGGTTTTTTTCTACTGTCTTGAAAGCTTGATGATCAGGACCAGTTAACAAGTTCTCAGCATGATGCACAGGGTCAATGGGCTTCACCTTCATTAAGGTCACATTCTCTACACCAAGAAAAAAGTGACAAGCAAATTTCCCTTCAGTCTCACTTCTAGAGTCTTCTTGTAGCTCAGGTTACAGGTGTTATCTGAAACCTACCCTGTCGTGCCAAACCCTCTTGCTTTGCGTTCTCTTTGTTACTTGGTCCATCTTGTAAATAAAGACAGGCAGATTTCTGAAATGTATATAAAGATTAAGATAACTTGCACTTTTATGTGTTAAATATGAATGTACAGTTATTCATTTAGATGAAGCTGTATACAAGCACAGAGGGCATTTACCAGGTGAGGCAGCAGGAGGTAACAGCACAGTGTGAGGAGCGTGGCACCACAGGGAGTAATGAAGTAGCCCAAAGCCGCACTTTCGCTATCTGTTTTACCTAAACACACAAGCAAGGGCAGGGCTTTCAGACAGGCCAGCTTAACCTAGTCATTTAGCGTGTAAAACGTGTTGTGCAGGAAGTGCTTTGGCTGACACTCACAGATCTTTGAGATCAACATGGCAACAGCAGAGAAGATGCCAGCCACAGCCTGGCCACTCATAAACAAGGAGCTATACTTCTGAGGGAACTTCCCGACCAGACCAAACAGACTGCCCTGCAGCACCGCCCCAAACACTAGAGAGAGAAAGAGAGAGAGAGAGAAAGGGAGGATTATTACTATTATCGCACTTTCAAGTAATGGGAATAGTCTATTTATTTACATCAGGCCATAAAAGGATGGACATACTGTTGATGAACCAGATGGTTGCCATAGTGATAGAAAAGAAAAGATGCTGTTCCATTTTGACCTTTACTAAAGTAGCCGTGAGTAAGAAGAGCAGTAATATAAACACCATGCTCCCCCCTATCCTTATCCTCTCTGGAATACTGCAAAACACAAAGAAGACATTTCAGAAAGGGTAGTCCACTATAACCTAAGACCTAAGGTTAGAGAGCAGGGTTTCAGTTTTCCTTGGATCCACACCATCTCTACAATAAAGTACTAACAATAAGAATGACAACAGATACTCACTGCTGGTAGAGAAAAGAGTTCAGGAGAGTGAACACCAGCAAGGGTAGCTGGGAAATCAGAACACACATGTTATCGAACATGTATGGATCAGGTGTGTGGGTGGTTCCTGAGACATTCCCTGTCGTATTTAACCGTTCATTAAAATACTGCAAGAAATAGAGAATAGGTTATAAGTTTGGCAATGTTTTTTTCCACATAAACAGTTGTGAAGACAGCAAACATGTCCTAGTTTTCTTACATCAAAGGCAGTTATGAAGAAATTCCATGGTAGAAGTGTTCCCATGCCCAGGAGGAAAAAGATGATAGCCACAAGGCCTCTGTCAGACAAATGTGGTATTGTTAGTTTCATTTAAGCTGGGTTTGCAACATTCACTGAATGTTTGCTCTCATAGGCCAAGCAGAGCATTACATATAAGTATTGTAGAATGCACAATGTGATGTACTGATGCTGGCTGACTTAGTGCCTCTGCGACCAAAGATGGACGTGTCACGGTGTGCCAGAGGGACTCACCCTCTGACAAACACACATCACACCTGCCCTGCTCCCAATCAGTGGTTTAATGATGATCACTTCTTATCACAAGTACCTGTTCCTTGTTTTTCACTCCCTATTTATTGTCCACAGTTATGACTTCAGTTTTGGCATTGCCAGATACCCCCCCCTTTTAAATCAAAATCACAGTGTGACTACTTCTGCAAGGCTCGTCTTCAAGCCTCCAATGAAAGGACATCAACTGGTGATAAGGAATGCAACTACCAACAGTATGGTATGCTTATTAATAATGTATGCTGAATGGAATCATTTCCTTTAACCACACACTTATCATCATTGAATCTTGATTGTTCAATCTGACTTGGTAAAAACACACTGTATGAACAGCTGGACATAGAAGTCTGCCAATATTTTACTGCCAGTATTACTGCACTGCGGAAGTTCAGCTTTAGTCAAAAGGCTCGCAAGACAGCAGTGAATTCAGAAAACATAAAGCTAAATATTACTAGAAACACAAGTCCAAAATGTTTAAAGTCATTCTAGTTTTTCAGCTTTAATAAAATAATTATTACGATATCTTTGGACAGATATCAGCCTTTCTACTCACCTGTCTTCTGAAGTACATTTGACTTTCATTGTGCACTTCCGTCTAAAGACAAACAACAGAACGAAATAAAAGTCTTCATAATATTTACTGTCACTATCAGATTTTATGGGAAATTAGGATATTTTGAAGTTTCCAACTGAACCCTGAATGTAGAGTACAGTTAATACTGTATTTGAGCACATATAGGCACAACGAATCATTATACAGCTAAACACGTGTAAATACCGTGTTGGTTCACCCTACCATGCTGGACAACTTTGAACTTCCTTATTACTACATCTTTAAACACGTGCTGGCGAGCACGCTACTCATTCATTTAAATTTAACAGAAACATTTGTAAAAACCACATTTAAAAAAAATCAAAACACCGAAGAATAAAGGCCTAAACATATTACGAAGTTATATTCTCACAATGTATAATACATCTCACGATGTATAACTGAAAAGCACTTTAGATAAAAAGACATTTTAGCTGTTCCATTACTGTAAGAGCAATAACACTTCAGATACAGGCTGCACTAAACACACATTTCAAATTCAAATGATGGTCATCGTTGATAATTTGTTATCTTACCACGCGCAATACTTGAGGCGGCACGTTTGACAGTACGAGAAGCCCGATGCTATGAATGTCTCTTCGCTATATAAAGTATCGCCAGATACTTTACGTGGTTGCGGGAATCCGCCTCCCGACTGCCCCCCCCCCAATATTCTTTTGTACATATCGTAAAGGCACGTTTCAAAAGCGTTTCCCACTGAGGATCGCGCGAAATCGACAGCTATATCTAAAATCAAATGCTGACTTTTTAAATGTAGCTAGTTATTTTACATATATTTACAATATATAGATAAATACACCCAAATAGATTTTCTTGCAAAAAAATATAATCTGCTAAAAAGTGAAACCACGACGTATGAACAGGCTTTTAGACGCAACATTCATAACATTCTGTTTATGATTAATATGTCTAAATGAATGAGTCTAATATGTCTAGCTAGATTATATATTAAGGATCTGTTTGGTTTAAACTAACAAGATAACCTAGGTTACCTATCTAGTTTGCTAAGATCATTTGTGATGCAGCCGCGGTAAAAAACAAATCCAATTAGACTCATGAAGTTGAAAGAAAAAAATACTTTTAGGGTGCTGATAAAACTAGGTTACATGAGGTAAGACATTTCATACGTTGTTTTACACTGCATACAGTCACAATTATGTTAAAATGACTCACCTCTTCCAAGCCAAGCAGCATCCAACTACTCAGTCTGGCGCGTTGCAGTGACTGATATTGGCGCTCTATTTTAAAAAATTAGGCGGGCAACACCAGCCTATCAAACAATTCCTGTCAGACAGATTTTCTATTAGATTTTCTGTTTCTAGAATATACCTCATATATGAAATAGGGACGATTTGTTAGCTCAATTGAAATACTCTTAATGTAGATTATATTACCCTTTATGTATTTGCAAAACAGGATACAGTTTCACCTACTCTGTGAATATATGATCAGCATCAGCCACGTGGAGGCGCTAAATAGCTGGGAAACGTAGAGCCAGCACTTGTTTAACAGAATTATTATACGCTTTGTGCTTTTCGGCAACGTGCCCTCTCCTGTGAAACGGTCTGATTTGATTTATTTAAACATTTTTTAAATTATTGTATTAATTTATTATTTTTTGTATTAAAAATGTATGATAAAGATTCTTATAATAATGCTCCAGTAAAAGTAGTAGTAGTATTAGTAGTATTAGTAGTAGTAGTAGCAGTAACAACAACAACAACAAAACAACAACAACAACAATAATAGTAGTAATAATAATAATAATGAGAAATACACTGAGCACTGAGCAAGGGGGAGGGGGAGAGAGATATGTCCCTGTCCCACACTGTGCTATATTGTAAGCATTCCAATCACTACAAAAATTTTAAAAGGTGTATGTAAAGTTTTTAATGAATGATTATTATTATCAGTACTAGAAGCATTACTTATTATTACGTATTGTTGTTACCTAACGATAAATACACAGGTTGCCCCATGTTGGACTTTGAACTTTTCAGTTTGCAGAGCAAAAATCCAAGAATTGACGTGAAATTGTTTGATTTACGGGAAATGGGTGAGTGTCTGAGTGAATGCACTTTTGTTTCATTGTATTTATTTTACGCAACAATCTGCTTTGCATTACAGAGCTTTTTTTTTTGCTGTTGGTATTTTTTTTTAGATTCTTAGTAAACTTTCGGATAGATAGATAGGTCAGGGTTTAACACATGTGATTTGTCAGAATCTGACATGGAGAGGTGTGTGTAGAGAATAACCATTTTGTAAAGAATAAAAACACATGTAGTTGAAGTTTTTGCTAGAACATATAGATACTCCACAGTAACCTTGTACAGGATTCTCACATAATTATATTATTAGAATTATTTTAAGTAATATAAATACAATACTTTCATGGTAAACATTCTCTGTTTCATTGGAGGTCGGTATTTGGCTTATTACTGATATATGAAAAGTGTTTATGCAGAATCAGGATGACCTGTTATATTTTAAAACTAGATCTGAGTAAAAAGGAAGGAAATTGCAGTGTAGATCACATCAAGTACATTACAAAATGTACAAAAAACCCCTCTGCATATGGTCTTAAAGACAGGGTGTGCAGGGTGTTATGTCTTTATTTCACACTGAAAAGTTCTTTACTCCCATGATGTATTTCTTTAATAATAATCCATATGTAGTCCAATGATTTTCACATTTGCTATTTATGATGCGAGATGAGAGATTATACACTTGCTGATGCAGGGGTGAGGAGGAATACAAGTTGGATTATTCATAGTCATATATCCTATATATGTGTCTGTAAAATAATCCAAATGACTGCTATTTTAAAGTAGCAATCTGATATTTTCCATTATTTTTGGATTATATTTAAGAATGCTAGTCTTTAATAATGCCAGGCACTATGGTCACCAACAAGCTCTCACAAACTAAATTATCTGTTCCACTCATGAACAGCTCAGCACAAGTGTAAATGTTGTCCACATAAACAACATGTCACTTCACCAGCAGTCCAGTGCTGGTGAGAAGGTTGCTGCAGAATGCCCAATCCATAAAATCATGTCAAATTGGTTCCATCTGTGTAACCGTACCAGACAGGTATGGAATGTTTTTCATAAGTGAGAACAAAGGTCTTCATACCCAATCTGTGATTAGAATATACCTTCTGGAATATACAAATTAAAATCCATCAAATTTAATGTTGTGCTGAAGACAGTAGTCCCATTAGAAACTGCCTAGCACCTGAATGACGAGGGTGCATTTCTTGAAAAGCAGATCATAATCAGTTTTTCACCTCTGTCTATTATAACTGGAGTGTAAGTAGGAGTTATCATCCACTAATGATGACATGGCACAAGAAAAAAATCTTTCTTTTATGATTTAATAATGTTATGGAATAAATACTAAAGGAGGACACTTGCTTCTCCTACACGTTGGAACCCTAAAACTTTCTAAAGGTCAGTAACTGGAATTCTACATGCAATACACAACAAAAATGCCAGGCAATTTTCTCAGCTATTTTAAGGGTATTATTTGTAGAACTCTGAAGGAAGGTGTATTCTTTGAATTTACCCAGCACTGTTGGAGCAAATGCCAAAGAACCACAATATCCTGGCCTAACGCTGTGTGTAAGGCCACTGCCCTATACTGAACATCCATGTAACAAAAGAAAAGAGTAAGAATTTCTCTAGCAGCTCCAAAAGATCTGAACTGACTTTAAAAATCCTTAGTCCTTCGTTGTATTTTTCTATAGATGTAGTAAACATGACAACTCCAAGTCATGCACATGCATACACAAATATTTGATTGGTATTGGTTGATGGGTGTATTTGTGACCATGTTCCAAGTATAACTGCCACTACTTCAACAGGATTTAAATTATTTATTTTAATGTCTGTTTTAGTTGCAGGCTACAATATCATAGTTATTATCTAAATGGTCATTTATCTCACTCTTGACAAGCATGTCTTTGACATTTTTGTCTCGAATTGTTCAGGAATACAGCTTTTTTTTGTAGTATGATAAGTTAGCACCAATGGTAATCTTGTTATCGTTGTTTTTGGAAATATTTGAAGTGTAGGATGTTTAAGTCTCCGTGTTTAACGGGTCTTTATGTTGTAGCGGTTTTCTTATTAGCCTGCCTGTTTTGATTTTTGTCAGCATGTTTCGTTCTGGTTTCTTGACTTTGATAATGGATTCGCCTGTAATAAATATCGCTCTTCTCAGCGAATGCGTCCGTCTACCTTTCGCTCCGCGTCACAGAGGAACTGTTCATTCTCACTGCAAATGCCCTTACGTTGTTAGTTGTAATGGACATTTTAGTTGTACGTTTTCATGTAGGTGGGTCTGGCACCTATAATTACAAAAATACAAACAAATAGCAGAGATAACCGTATTCCCTTACATTAGCATATCTTTATCCTTGTGTGCATATACAACATAGTATATACACAGTCTGTATAATCAGACATAGTCAGTACACACACCTGCTTCAAGATTATTCAAAGACTTTCACTTCAAAAAACATACAAATCAGGTATATGCATACTATACATAACACTGTGAAAGTATAGGGGACGTCAGGGGAAATGCCATTATTGTGCAATAGCGTAGAGTACAGGGATTCCTCTCTTGTTCAATGTACACATCCAAAAATTCAGTATCAGCTCCAAATTTCACACAATAAGGTTTGAATTCAATGTAAAACACAACAAATGTAAATGCCAAGTTTCCAATATATTACAACTATATAAAGTAACCATACCTGAGAAATAACAGAGGGATGCAATAGGAAGCCAATGTAACTGTTGGTCTATAGGAACACATGGGTTGAGTTCACAGTGTGAATGGGCAATCAGTTTGATGACTTCTGAACATACTGCAGTTTAAAGTTCTGGAAGGGAGACATAAAAAATGGACTGTGGTAATCAACATTTAAGAAAGGAATAAAATAGAAGGAAATTGCATTACAGCACAGCATTTAAAGTACATTGCAAAATGAACACTTGCGTATTCTTTGCAGACTCTTTCTGTATTTGAATCTAAAAACAAATGGGAATTCTTTTTTTGCAAGGGCAGGGAGTTCAGCACATAGCTCTGGACTGAAACTTTGTTCAGTGAGAATCAGTTGCATTTCATGTTGTCCTTTAATTCCCTTTTGCGCAATAACGTAGATTCTGGGGATTCCTCTTGTCCCATTCCTACTTCTTTTGTCCCATTCATACAAATCCCAAAATAAATTCAATAGTAGTTCTAAAGTTCACTACCTTTAAAATCTTAAAGGAGTTGCATGCATCATGGACAGTGGTGACTTTAAATGTGTACGGCCATATCTTGTGGTAGTCAGCCCAGATGGAAACCAATAGTTAGCAGCTGGCTAATCTGGTTAAACCATGAGCTGTTAGTTTCTATAGCCATGTCTACAATGTCTGATTAGTTAGCCATTACCATTTTATCAGTTTGTATCAGGTTGTCCCGCAGGACCTTAGCTTGGTTGTTCTCCACCACTTTCAGGGGAGTGTCCCACTTTGACCTTGGGACTTCCAGCCCATACTCAGCACAGATGTTTCTGTATATTATGAGAGCCACTTGGTTATGGCGTTCCACGTATGCTCTGCCTGCCAGCATCTTGCACCCCACTGTTATGTGCTGGATCTCAGTCTGCATCTGGGGTCCTGTCTGGTGTGGTACATTCCAGCTTCTATTGATCTTGTATTTGTGTTGCTAGGCAATCATGGAGTGCAGTTAGCTTATTCAGCCAGTAGGCATGGACCATATCAGGGCCTAGGGCTGTCCAGTTCTGCATACTTGACACCCTTTCTTAGACATCTGCTAGGGTGATGGTTACTGGATCTTGTTCAGGGAGGTTACTGTGGTCTGTTCTCAGGTTTAGTAACCACTGGGCATTGGTGTTGTGTGATACTTTCTTCTCACATATGTTTTTCCAGTATTGTTCAGTCTATGTGTACCTCTTCAGGTGGGCAGAGATGTTAGTCTTTGCTTAGCAGTCTCCAAGGTCTCACGAATGGTCAGCCTGTTGTACTTCCTCTGGAATGGTCAACCTGTCATATAT
>JAOXYF010000003.1:17225969-17255103 GCA_028565775.1 Sternarchorhynchus goeldii
GTATGATGTGGCTCTCATTGAACTAGAGAAGAGTGTAATAATTGGTACTGATCTCAGGTAAGTAATCTGAGTGAATCTATTGTCTGAAATCAAAAACATTCCATGGCAGCTTTTCCATGCTAGACTATTATATATAGTACATAATTATATGTACTCCTGAGGTATATCCTAACTCAGTATTCTTGGTTACTTGTGTACTAGAACCATATGCATCCCCTGCACCATGGAGACGAGTGGGGCTCTAAGGTTGTCTTCCAGTGGTGTGACATGTAAACATCACAGTGAGTTAAAGACATTTAAGATTTCAAAAAAACTTTGGAAAACATCTTTGTGTTGATGTAAATATTAATGAAATGGGCATAAAAACCATGTGAAAAATCTATGAAGGTGTAAAACTTCAACTGACATATCCAACCAGCATTTACATCATATTAGACATAAATTGTGGTTTAATAAAAACAATAAAAAATTAAATTTTCCTACAGAGGAAGAGCTGATGAATAACGACCTTGTAAAGGCTAATTTCATGTCATCTAAGAAAAGTAATGATGTTGTTCCAAAAAAAAAAGCCCAGATCAAACAAGGACACAAGGTAAGGACATATCTTATAATTTACTGCTTATTTAAGATTTGACTTACTCTTAATTTAAAACTTATTTCATTTTTAACTCTTCATTCTCCCTGGTTCATTAGGCAGCGTAGGAACTCCAGTGTCAAAAGATCCTTACTTGCAAAATTTCTTTATGTTTTTTTTTTGAAGGACACAGGGAAGCTAGGATCCTTATCTTAGATGACCTACCCACTAGTCCACCTTGGTCATGTTCTCTACCCTTAGAGCCATGAGACTTTTAAAATGATGGTACTGTGGCAGTGTCTGTACATGCTTGCTGGTCACTTTATTAGGTACACCTGTTCAACTGCTCATTAATGCAAATACCTAATCAGCCAATCACATGGCAGCATTTAAGTATGTGGCCACAATCAGGAAGACATTCAGAAGTTCTGATTTAGCATCAGTTTGTATAAAAAGGCTATTTAAGAGAATCCAAAGTGTCCTGGTTGTTGATACTAGATGGGTTGGTCTGAGTATTTCAGAAACAGCTGATCTACTGAGATTTTCACATGCAACCATTTCTTGGACTCTTTACAGAGTCTGAAAAAGGGAAAATAACCAGTGAGTGGCAGGTCTCTGTACAAAAATGCCTTGAATGGATTAATAATGTGCTTATGTTACTCTGCATGTTATGTTTTCCCTTTACGGTTAAAGAAATTTCATGGTGCATTGAGCAGAAACATAACAGCAACTAGTTTGAAACAAATAAATATTCATAAACCAAAAAGAGTGAGAATGCCTCGGGTCTCTGTGTTGATGAGAAAGGTCTTTAATTGCTTAGACACTACCTGATATCTTTTCTGACCTCATATAATATTACTATGTAAATGTAGAAAATACAAGTACTGCTTATAGCAAGCAATGTTTCAAATACAGCGGTGCTAATCAGTGCTATTCATGCCACTACATTAAGTAAGTGATATATTTGGTAAAGTAAACCTGTTTTCTACTTTTCTTAGAGGGATTCGTGTATTGAAAATGCCAAAAAGAAATTAAATATCACAGATGACCAGGCAGCGCAGATTATTACAGACAACTTCCTGTGCACTGGTGGGGCTGAACAAAATCAAGTAGATGACATATCTTGTAAAGGTAATTTGCCATCAGTTGCTAATATGTGTCTGGCAGAGCTTCTCAGAGATGGGTCAAAACATACTTTAGTCTTGCAATACAGAAAATTTGTGTTGATAACATGGTTGATCTGAAGACAGCAATTACATTATCATTTCTTATGTTAAATTTTATCCTTTCATACATAAACGGACTGAATTCATATTATGGGTTCTCACTCTGATGTCTGCCACTTCCCAACAGGTGATTCCGGTGGTGCTACATTTGTTGAGCAAAAGTATCGTGTGATCCAGGTCAGGATATAAATCACCTTCTGCCTTCAAATATTTATTTGTTTACATTTAAATATCCTTGTACAAATGCCTCAAATAAGGGGCATTAAAAAAGATACTATAAAGGGCTAGTAAATGCTTCATATGAAAATTGCTGCCATGTCTTTGTGAGTGTAATTGTTTGCTTTTTTTAATAGGTTGGAATCATCAGCTGGGGACTGGAGGATGTATGTAAAGACAAAAGGCCTTCAATAACGGCCAGAGACTTCCACACAAACCTTTTTAGTCCAAAAGTACAGGATTTTCTTAAGGAACACCTGGGTGATGGAAAAAAAGGTGCTCCTCTAACATTTATTTAGTAAATTTAGATGCATGTAAATTTAGATGCATGTAGGTTTGATTACAGTTTCTGGAGGTATATTATTTACCCCCTTAATCGTGCTTCGTTACTTTTTTTCCATTTCTGCATGTTTGAAGTATGTATATTCAGTGACATACAAAAAATACACATGTTGATTTACATAATGCCTTGTATTTATTTCTACTATCAGTCAATCACACTTTTATCCAAAGCAACTTACTATTATGACTTGAGTAATTGGGGGTTAAGAGCTTTGTTTGATGGTAGCAAGGAAGTTGTGAGGCCTGAACTGACAACCCCCTAATCACTAGCTGAATACCTTAAGTGAGCTACCACTGCCCCAACAAATTGCTACCATTATCACTAATGAATTTAGTTCTCCTACAAAAGAAGAACTGATATGTCAGACCATAACTATTGAATACAGACAGTACATGATTTAAATCTAACAACATTTGATGGCATTTTGGTTCCAAAGTTCCATGGGCACATTGCCACTTGACAAAGGGTAAGCCAAGTATTAAGAAAATAGAGCATTTTCAGGATGGATAGAGGCCAGCTGAACCCTTTCAAACCCTGCTCTGATCTCTTCAGAGCAGTGTCCTTATCAAGAAAGGTAGTTGATATCCTGGGTCAGCTTCTACCAATAACAAATATTTCTGTTTATTCATGGCCATGGACTATTTCACAAAGAGGGATATACAATTCCTGACCAGAGTGCTATCATGACAATAAAGAAACTTGCTAAAAGAGTTCCATCACTGCATTGTGCCCAGTGATCCCAGTCCATTGAATTGATGTGGCTTTGGGTAGCAGAGCACATCCACCCCAAGGATGTGAAATGACACCACTGTTTACTCCCTACAATAAATCATTTAGCATTTATTTGTGAAATTATATAATGCAACTTATTTGTAATAATGTATTCTGAAGATCTCCTTAGTTTTCCACCATCAACATATTCACACCATGCCATCATCTTCACTCTTCTTCAACCAGCAGGTTGGGAAAGGTAGATAACAAGGAACTGAATGCAGAGAATTCAGTGCTTGCTAAGGTTATAGAGCTAAACTTTTTAGATAGGAGCCTTAAATGAGTAGGTTACCCTAAATTGAGAATCAAATTTTTGGCAGCCCAGAACTGGTGACCACCAAACCCCACCAAGAGCAGGTTGACTCTCCTGCAGTTCAAACTGAAAGATCCTATGAAAAAAAGAGAGAAAACAAATAAAAAACAGTCGATAGCTGGTCTCACCTCTGAGAAAGCTGAAGTTAACACTAAGGGGAGGATCACTGCCTCCCTCTGGTGGTGTACTGAGGCAGTGCTAACTGATCCCTTACTGAAAATAGCCAGCATTTAGACAATATGCTGAATTAATATCTATTCATTGTACACTCAACCTAATTCATAATAAGGATGGAGAGCCAATAGAAAATCAGTTAATCACAAGTCTAAATTATGCCATTGTCATTTCTATATTGGTTGAATAATCTCTGTAACTATGTATTTTGCAGTAAACAACAAATTGGGCCAGTTCCCAGACCCTGATTAGGCTTGATCCAATGGTGATTCGTATATGTTTCCTAAAGGCTAGGCTAACTGCATGTCTGGGAAACTCGCCTCAAGCATTACAAGAACATTAAAGGTCACAAATGTGGCAAAAATTGCCAACCTCCAACCAAACACAATGTTTGTGTGTCAGCTGTTATAACAGAGTACTCCTGCACAGCAACCCGGGGAGTCACACACACTGAGGATGCAAGATAACATTTAACAGGAAGTGGTTTTGGGGGAGGTAGGTGTTTTTGTGCTAGTGGCATGAAATAGTTGTTTCAGGGGGACCACTGGCAAGTTTATGCTATTGATAAATGACATACGTCAGCTAACTTGCAAAAGAAATCATTAATACAACTGGAATGGAATCTTCCACAATGCAGGAACAACCTGCTAATGTGATGTAACAATCTAGGCTTTGCAGATTTCTGTGACAACACTAGAATAGCAATCTCTGTTCAGCATTGGAACCAAAAATGAATAGTACACTATACTCCTAAAATGAGACGCTAAAATACACCATACACTAAAATTAAAAAATGATGAGGTTAAGGACAGATGAGACTGCATTAATATGATAGTAATGTGGTGAAAAGTGTGGAAAATAAAACAATGAAAGGAAATTAAGAGCACAGACATGGGCACATCCTAGAAATGGCATATAACAGACCCTTTGTTAGTTATCTGTTTTATTCACCTTAGTCTAACAGAGCAAAGCACTTTGCACCATGACTTGGAAGCTTTTAGGTTTCCTGCAAACATGACTAACCCACTTTAATTCAAATGACTCTAATGATCGTAAAGACAATGTCCCCTTTGATATTTTGAAATATTATAACATTTACATGTTTAACTGCTTTTGAAAGAGTACTACAGTATTTGTAGTTGTCATAGCCACACTATTTACAGCTGTTGAAGTCATACTCATTGTATTTCCACCAGGTTTGTTTTTTACTCATACTAATAATATATACCAAAAAGCTAGAATATTTTTTAATATTTTCAAAACCCGGTGAAAAATGTATTATAAATGTATTATCATTTGACTCCAAAATAACTTTACTTCTAATCTTAATTTCCATATTTTGTGTCTGGAAATGTGCACTACAACAGCGCGTTTGTATTGAAATAAAGCGGAAATCCGTTCCGTTTGCGCATGCTGTTTAAACAGGTTAAGAAAGTTGTTTAAAATGCATCTGTTAAGAACTATACATGGACTTTTCCATTATCGTGGCAATGTAGATTACAGCCTTTCATGTTTAGTTTTACAGTCACAGTCCTCAACCCAAGTAAATGTAAATCTGGAATGATCTTGTAACCTCTAGTTGCAGCAGTTCTTGTTTGAGAACGCTAGCTAATATGCGCCTCCCTTGGTGTTGCTATAGAAACCGGGAAAGCTGATCTAGGGATTATAAGTGTCTCTTGCTATCTCTATCTTCATTGAATCGTAGATAGCCCAGAATAAGAAAAAATAAACAAACATAAACCAAAATTTGTTAGTATGTCTTCAGTCCCTATGGAGCTGAAAGACAGGTAACGTTAAGTATCTTTACTTTACAAGAATTGTAGTTAGCTAGCGAGCTAGCTACGCTAACTAGCTTACCTAGTTAACCACACATTAGCAAGATAACTAGCTAGCTAGTTATAATCATACTATCGTATCGAAAATGTCATCGCAACTACTGATTTGGCACAGCAGCCATCCGACTAGCTAGCCTGTTAGCTTGCTAGTTAATCTAGCCAATCACATTTATAAGTAAAATAGCTAGGTTTGCTATCTTGTTTGTTAATAAATGTGACTGGCTCGATGCTGTAGTAGCTACTACCTCATACAACAATCCAACTAGCTAGTTAGCTATTTAAAACGCTTATACAACATTAGTTTGTATTAGTCGATTAGTAATTTTGTCAGAATCGCGGTTTGTTTAATAGAACAATATTTTCAGTGAGTTCTGTATCCTACTAACGTTTCCTGATGTTATTTGTTAACTAGGTTAATGAGCTATGCTAGATATATAGCTAACTTTGAAGCTAGTGTTAAGTATGTTATGCCTTTTTATCGAAACTAAGACGAACGAACCTACTGATATGTAGACACTGTAAAACTGTAAAGAGGTGTGAAATATGGAACGGTTAAGAGCTGCTTTTTAAAACAATCAACATTTTTGTGGTTTTCACAGTGCGGTGACTGGTTCGAAGTGGCTTGATGCGCACTATGACCCAGTCGCCAATCTTTATACTTTTTCCTCGTGCATTGGTGAGTTTTATCACAAAGAAAATTTAGTTTTACGGGCTTCCCATAATTCCCTGAAGTAATACACACTCTAGAATTAAATGATCTGGAATGAAATGTGGTTGAACAGTTATGGTTTCTTCGTAGCTCTGGCAGACTTGCATGGAGATGGTGACAACAAGGTGGGTCTTCACTAACTACTTCTCCATTAACTAATGTGCATGGTTTTGTGCGTGTGTGTTTACTATGAGATGAAAAAAGTATAATGATTTGTGTAACTTTGATTTTCCCTGTCACTTATTTTCTTTATTATGGTTTTTATTTGACATTTTTTTATGTGCATCTATGTTAGTTGGTGGTGGGGGACCTGGGTAGTGGGGCAGGCAACATGAAGCTCAAGGTGTACCGTGGTACTGGGCTGTTGAGTGAGAACACGCTGCTGGACCTGCCTAGTGGCCTGGTATCCTTCCTCATGGACCAGCATGAGCCCCGCACTCCTGCCATTGCTGTGGCTTCTGGTCCTTTCATCTACATCTACAAGAACCTGCGGCCTTACTTCAAATTCACTCTGCCTACTCTGGAGGTCAATGCTCTAGAGCAGGATGTGTGGAGTCAGGCTAGAGAGGTGAGCAAGGCTCCCACAGTATGTGTCTAGCTTGGCATGTGTCAGTATGTGTTCTTTTGTGTCATATTCAAACATTACTAAACATGCCAGATGGAGGTTTTGCACAACTTCTAAGAGCCCAAGACTTGGGTGTTTGAGTTTCGACTCCTTATAAACAAACTCAGGGAGTGTATTTGACTTCATTGTTAAGATTGGTCTAAATAAGGTTTAAAATGAATACTGCACATGCTCAGAGCTACACCTCTTCACTTATGCTAGTTCCCTCTTAATAGATAAATCACTTGAATAATAATGCAGTCAGCATTGAATCTAACCTAGGTTTTCTTTACACATGCAGTGTTACTGATTGCTTCTTTCAGTGCTGATTTTCAGGGCTTTTGAGCTTAATTGGTTGTTGCATTTTTCCACAAGGACATGATTGATCCAGTGACGCTGAAAGAAATGTTAGAGAGTATAAGGTGAGTTTCATAAAGTTGCAAGCTAGTAGATTTTTATTTAATGGCTCCATAAATGGACGCTATATTAAATGTAAATCTTCAGATTCAAGTGTTTTCTTTCTGCAGGGATAAGGCTGACATTCCTCTCTCAATCAGATCGCTACGGTAACGCTCATTAATATCTACTTAATACCTTACATTTCTTCAGTTATCTAAAACTTGCCTTATGTAAGCTGGCTGGTCTGTAAGTTACCTATTTTGAGTACAGTGTTGCATTGCCATCAGGTTCCTCATGCTGGAACCACTGGAAATGGAGTCTTATGTAAACCTTCACAAGCAGCAACCTATACGCAGACAGGTGAACTGTCCTCCCTACACACACACACACACACACACACACGTGTATGCAAGAAATGCCACTGTCTAACAGTTCTGTGTGTTCCCAGACCGTGATTACATGCATTGGGACACTGAAGAAGAACATGGCAGATGATGATGCAGTCAGCTGCCTGGTAATTGGTACAGAGAGTCAAGATATCTACATTTTAGACCCAGAGGCTTTCACCATTCTCTCAAAGGTCAGAACTTCAGATTTATCAGGCTAGTATTTCTGGAGCATAATGGAAATCCTATTTTAACTATTGGCTTAAATAATTTGAAGAAGAAAAAAGATATCCCAGTGTTTATTACTGAGCTTGTGCTTTATGATTGGTCTGTAAAGGTTATGTTCTGTGTCTCTGCGGACCTGACATTTAGCATTTTTGCAGATGTCCCTTCCAAGTGTCCCAACAATGATGGATGTGACTGGTCAGTTTGATGTTGAGTTCAGAATCACTGTAGCCTGTAGGAATGGGAGCATTTACATAATGCGCAGGTATTTGAACAATTGCACTGCCCAGATTGTGCTGTTATATTGCATATTGCCTGAATAACATTTAGGTTTCCGTAATGGTTGCCAATAAAGAAAGTATTATATTTGCCTTGACATGGTCTTTCTTTAAACAGTGTTCTCTAAGTTTCCTCAAAGCATGTCCTGTATTATATGTGGGGTTTTATAGGGACTCACCAAAACCTAAGTCCTGCATCGAGCTGTCCTCTCACCCCGTTGGGCTGGTGAGGATGGGGAAGAATGTGGTGGTGGGTTGTGCTCAAGAAACTCTCCAGGCCTATACTCAGAAGGTCTCATCTCTTTCCCACAAACACCCACTTAGTTATGTAGTGTTCCTTGCTCTTACATAATGTCTGCACTAGAGCATCTGTTGAGGCTTTTTTGGGTGAAGTTCCAGAGATACTGTATTAAAGTTTTTACAAGCAATGGAAGCCCTGCATTTGACCATTTCTCCTCTGCTGAAGGGAAAGAAGCTGTGGACGGCCTACCTGCCTGCCGCCGTCACAGCCATGGCAGTGCTGGACCTGCCCACGCGGGGCTTCCAAGCTGTGCTGGTGGCCCTGGCCAACTGTGAAGTGCACGTATACAGAGACAAGAACTTAGTCAGCACTATCAAGACACCAGTAAGATTCAGAACAGAGAAACTGATTATTGCTGCTGGTTTGTTCAGTGCTGGGTAGGTTTTTAAAAAGTTCCTGAGCCAGCAATGATGGTAAGAAATCTTTCTTTACATGTTTTGTGTCTTGCTCTTATAGGATGTAGTGACCAGCATGTGTTTTGGACGTTATGGTCGAGAGGATGGCACCCTAATTATGACTACCAAAGGTAGCAAGCCTTCAGCTGAAAAATTAAATGCATTTTGCATGACACATATGTTATCAGAATTTTAGCAGATCATAATAGCTTTATTTCTGTATAGATGAAAGTTTGAACATGCCTATTGAATATTGCAATATCACAGTATAACTCAAACAGTTTTTGCCTTTGAATAACTGCATCGTAACTAATTCCATGGTATCTTGTCAGTAGCGTTGTTGTACACCAGTGTGTCTTTTTCAGATAAAAAATTAGGCTATAAGTATTAAATATATTGTATTATAGTGGTAATTGTACCATTGTGTCATCTTCATCTGATGAATGCTGTTGATTGTGTTGCTGTGCAGGAGGAGGTCTGATTGTGAAGATCCTGAAGAGGACAGCTGTGTTTGATGAAAGGGACTGTACCCCTGGTCCCCCATTAGCCCAGAGTGTCCGTCTGAATGTTCCTAAAAAAACCAAGCTTTATGTGGATCAAACAATGAGAGAACGGGAGAATGCCATGGGTATGTACTCCCTCCCAAAGCAGTGCTCCAAGGTCTTACCAGAAGCTACTAGAAAAAAAGTTCATGAAAGTCAGACTATTCACTCTTTTGTAACTTGTAGCATTAGAATTGAATTTACTATAATGCCACAGTACATCACTGAAATGAGACTATGTTTTAACCTTTGTATAGCCATGCACAGAGCCTTCCAAATGGACCTGAGCAGGCTTCGACTAGCAGCAGCCAGGGCCTACGTCAAAGCCCTGGAGTCCAGTCTCACTCCTGTGTCAGCCAGCTTGACAGAACCTCTTAAGATGAATGCTGTGGTGAGTGTCAATATCAGATATGTTTCCCTCTATTTACCTCTGTCAGGCACAGTTTTTTTTCCCTCCTATCAGGTTCAAGGCTTAGGCCCATCCTTCAAACTCACTCTGAACATCCAGAACACAGCAGCATGTCGTCCTGTCATGAACCTAGCCGTCAGTTTCTTATATGATGACAATTTATACAGCATGAAGACAGCCTTCTTTAAGGTAAGCTTCATTTGCTCTGCTGTTCTCCTTCTTTCTTAGGAGGTAATGGCCTGAAGGCATAAGAAGCGCACCATATATTTTTGCCACTTGTGCCTGCAGCTACCTCTGCTGGTTCCAGGGCTAAATTACCCCATTGACACATTTGTGGAATGCTTGAGTGACAAAGGCATCTCGGACATCATCAAAGTGAGATTTCTGTTTCTGACACCTCCATGCTGAATTGTATATTTAGGGCACTCAGTTGATAAGTTGATATTTCTGTGAAATTAACCATAAAAATGGTAGACTGAAAGAAAAGAATTACCTTTCTCCCCCTCTTGTTCTTTCTTTAGGTTTTTGTGCTAAGAGAAGGGAAGAGTGTCCCACTCCTCACTGCGCACATTAATATGCCTGTGAGTGAAGGACTGCCCCTCAGCTAGGAGCCACCGACCAGCTGGCTTGTTCACAACGTTACTAGATAAGACTGGCACTCTGTGTGCATAGCATCATGTAGAAGCAGAGGTTTAGCCACAGCACCTCCCAGGAAGAAGAGCCATGAAGGCCAGGTGATAAGTAGAACTTGTGCTGGTCTTGGAAACTGTTGAAGCCTTCAGTGGTGTAGATCCAGAAGAATTCAGAGTTCTGTCCTCAGAGAACACCATCTGGAGTAACCTTACTGACTGCTGCAACTATGTAGGTTGGTGAATGATCATGTAAAGATGTATCAAAATTGTCTGTATTGTGAACCACATTGTAGTTATGTATATTTGTAAGTGTATTATTTATTCTTCCTGATCTTGTACAAGGTCATTTTTACAGGATCTTTTACAAGACTGTTGCGTTTTACAAAATGACTACAATTTTACCTCATAGCTCAGGTTCAGTTAAATGCATATGACCAAATCCTGATTCAGGTATCATTTAGTTATATGCAGTTAGTTAAATGGCTCCTAATTGTGTGCTATGTCTTTCTACCAGTACACAGAATGCACAATGAGAAGCTCACTGGAAATCTTAGCTTTATGGTCATGCTACATCCAGAAATACACAGGAATCATTAACTGGCATCTGTAATATTCTGCAGACTCACTGAGTATTTTGAAATGTAGACACATCTTTATATATTGTTGTATGTGCCTGACGGATTGTCACCCCTTGAAGTATAATGTGATGGAAAGTGTCACTCACGAGGGTGGTGGTGCAAATATACAGTGTATATGTATGTATATATATATATATATATATATATATATGTGTGTGTGTGTGTGTGTGTGTGTGTGTGTGTATAATGCATGCATATGCATAACATGTTTCTGTACACTAGCTGATTCAGCTTTTTTTGTATGTGACAAACACTGGAAAACAAATCAGAAATTAGCATACTTGAGTTTTTTATTAATTTAGGGGAATAGTTGCCATGAAATGAAATGGCAATACTAAAATGCATAGGAGCCAAAAAACAACTATTTCAAGTTAGTCTAGCATATATTTACTATAGTATATCATTACTATATGCACCAGGTTTTAATATCCCATTTTGGCTTAAACTTGCAAACCTATAAATAATAAAGAAAGGCACTCTATAATGAATGTTAAATTGATAGCAGCTTATCTTTGGTAAAGGTGCAACAGATGGTGAGAGAGAGAGGAAGCAGAAAAGGCTCTTAATAAAGAAGAAAAAGGAACAAGGGAGGGTTTGAGTGCAGTGAAGAAAAGACCTCCGTCTAGATAAACATGGTAAGGGAGATCCACTAGAAAAAGCAAAGGGACAGAAAAGATACAATCACATAAGAGCTGCCTGCTGAGGTATAATAACTGTAATCCATTTTATTACTAATGACTGAAGGAACAAACCTGACTGAAGCTGAAGGACACCACACCGTCTGTATCAGTGTCCATGGTTTTAAATGTTCCTGTTTGGAGAATGGAGAGGCAACACAGGAAACAAAAACAAGACTTTCAGAATGAGCAATGTATCATATGCAGCATACAGAACACCTGTTAACCTGCGCTGTAATCCCATAACTGAATCCAACAGAGTTATTCTTGTGGGACATGGATGGAGCCATTTTTTCACCTTCAGTAAACAATACTCTCCACTACCTTGCCAATCTGTCACCTCATCTCACCTAGGGCAATTAATTAATCAGTTTGTTGCTGCTAGAATTTTGAGCTGAAGAACGGGGCATTCCAAGTTGGTACTGGTCTGAAACCAGTTCTTGTTTGTTTATTTTTGCTCAAGGTGTTCACTTACTGAACATGCACTCCAGACGGATCAGACAGGCCACGAAGCTATCAAAGTCCACATTCAGGTCTGATTTAGCATAACGCAGGATTATTAACTGGAACAGGTGATTAGTCAGCTTGAAGCCTGACATGGAACATGACATCAGTAAGGCAGATACTGACCTCTGAAAACTTTTGATATTGCATTTGTTATGAAGTTCAGTCTGATGTATCATTACCTGCAGATTCCAGTGCCAACCGCATTTCATAGGAGCTCATAGTACCAGACTTGTCCAAGTCAAATTTTCTAAACACAGACTAAAGGGGATGAGGAATACCCATCACGATACAGAGAGAATAAGAAATAGCACCATTGTGAGAACTGTGAGAGAGGAAAGATGAATTTGAGCCATACATGAGTTAACTGCAACCCAAAACAAATATGAATAATGTTCACTAACAAGATATTGCTTAATCTTCTCCCAAAGCACATGGAAATCCGCCAAACCCAGCCTTCCAGTGCCAGTTTTCTGCATTGACAGGGTCAAGGTGGCACAGGATTGATTCAGAGTGGGTAATGTTTCAAGACATGAATATATAAAAGGCATGCTTAAGTATTAAGATTAAAAGATACATCCATGAGGTTGATCATACTTCTGCAAACCTCCTTGTCAAAACCATTAGTTTTTAGGTCCTTATCTGTGCAAGAATAGGGCTGGGTTATTTCCTTCACATTCAAAGGTTAACCTCATGAGCATAATCTTAATATAACTCTATGTACATTTATTTATGTCTTCAACTTAGGAAAGGTTACGTGTGTAATATACAGAAGGGAAGATACTATTGGGAGGTATAGTATCCTGCATAGTATCCTGCATTGCGTAGGATGCTCTTGACTCAAGTGGGCTCCTCTATGCTCACGTTTGCTTATGACACGGTTCAAAATCGTTTGCAGCTTTGGCACGTCGATCTCCATGTCCTGCAGGCCAGGAGAGGCAGAGAGTTGAAGACAGCTATAAATGCACTGACTTCATGAAAAAGTGAGGGACACCATGACTCTACTGTCCTACTTCTCACCTTCCCAGCGAGTTTGGAGAAAAGAGCCTTGAAGCCTTCATCAATTTCACTCTCATGTGGCACAGGCTGCAGTGATGAAAAATATACCTTTAAATAACAGCTACACCTTCTGGACCATTTGTCTGTGGATCTAACATGGAAAGACCCTTGCAGTGTGTCTGGAACATACCTCCTCTGGTAGGTCAGCAGACAGCTCATCATCTAGCTCCCTTCATCAGAAAGAGTGCAGGTTTATTGGCCTTCTTGTTGCTGACCATTTTCCTCTACTAAACTGCAGTCAATTTCAATGTGACTTTCTTTTTCTTATAAATGATTGCACTAATGCACTTTGTCCTGTCCTTTTGTACGTACTAAATCATTTGACTTAATGCCAGCATTTTTTTTTAAACTAACAACGCCTCAGCAAAGTGAATGGAATTACTCACTGAGAGTCAGTGGCTTTCTCAGAGAAGACCCTCAACACAAAGTCACCCTCTTTCTGGGGCTCGAAGGTGGAGGGGATGATAATGTACTCTCCCGGGGGCAGGCGGAAACGTGAGCTTACTTCCCGCAAGTTGATGAAGAGCTCGGAGCGAGCGCTGGACGTGTTTGTGATGAAGAAGTCACGCTTCAAATGCACACCCACCTTGCCCAGATACTTCCGAGAACATAGGGATCAGTATGAAAGAGTTGCTTTCTCTTCTATATGCTATTGAATATGATAGCAAACTTCATAGTATAGCTTCAAACCTGAACACAATACACAGCACTGCCCTGGCTGCCAGCATTTATTACACAGATATCCCTACATGAGAAATTACTTCATTAATCTTAGTTATACATCCATCCCATACCTCTTTGGGAACCTGAAAATGAACAAAAATAGACATTATGAGGGAAAAAAAACTTCTGTCATCTTCATTTTAATTGCTAACACACAGGTTCAACCACAGCATTCTGCCACTATATTGATTGCCTCAATCTACAATCTAAAGTGAACTCCTTTTACTAGATCAGCATTGCTTTTTCTCAGCACAACTTAGCGATTTCCCTGCCAGCACATCTAATACAACACATGAGGTAATAATGAATCCAAAGTGAGCTTTTGTCCTCCAGAATCAGAAATGGGCAGCCCTGGTATTGACCCAGTGTCATACTAAAGCCTTGATTATGGCAGTTCTTCTCATTTGCTCCATAACAAATTAAAAAGGCCAAAAGAACCTTTTACCTCATAAATGGCAAATCCAATTGTTTCCATGTCTTTGCCCTCCTGGCGCAACCGCCGTCTGTCCTTTTGCATCAATGCCACCAGGAAACTGCAGCCATCCTGACCTTCAGTGTCTGGGTCTTTCAACACAACTTTATACTGGGGGTTGATCCAAAAGGTTGCTGTATGCATAGTGAAACACATGTGAATTATCAGTTCATTTGTGTGCCTTTTGGAATTTTGCTTGGAAAGCAGGAAATCCAAAAGGACCAACAGGTACCTTGGGTCAACTAGTGAAGAAAACAAAAAAAACACCTGAACAAGTAACCTCAGTACCTGGATAGTTCCTGCAGCCTCCAGCCGTACTGCCTCTCCTCCATTCTCCAGGGTAGAGGGCTGAATTCCATTTCTTCAACTCACTGCTCTGCAGAGCATCTGCTGTGAGATTACAAATCTCCAACCTGCTGAACTCCTTCATGAAATCTTTGAATGACATCCTATATAGTGTGCATGTATTGGAGGGGAGCAGAGGAAGGGAATCCGGTTAAATAATGCCGATGAGCTCTGAAAATGAAGCCTCTGAATAATGTATTACACCACAGTGAAACCTTGATACTGCACCAGAACTCTCCGTCCTCCCAGCGATTGTGCAGACGCGACCTTATGGAAGAGTCAATACCACTCCACTCCTTTGAGCTAAACGATGCAAAACAGAATTAATGTTCCTACATAATGTCCTCATTATCTAAATCTTTCTTTTGGCTTCCCCCCATCTATTCTGTTCATTTGCCCATCTCTTCTCTTCATGGCTCTATTTATCTTCCATCCTTACTTGTCACTCCAGGGTCCAGTCCACTCCACCTCTCCCCAAGGGTTCCGAATACGAAGCAGCTTCGTCATGTTTCCCTTATACTCCACCTAACCAACAGAGCTCTGGGTTACACTTGAGTGTATAGCGATCAATGGTTATTTCAAACTTTTTCTGCTTACCTCCTCAATTCCAGTAACAGAATAAGCATGGCCTTTTACTAGCTTTTTGAAGGTGATTGCCTCCATGTCAAAGAAACTTGTGATCTAATGGTGAAGAAAATGTCTTAAATAAAAACTTAATGTATTTACAAATAATTGCTAAAACAGTATATTGCAGCGCTTTTGAACTTGCATGCACTTACATCTATAGAGCAGCCCATTAGAGATCCTCTCTCCACAGCTCTCCTGATGATGCTGAAGAGGTCAGGTGGAGCTTTCTTCAGATCATACATTTCTGTAACTCCACCAGTGAAATCCTCAAAGCCCTCAGAGGTGCAGCCTCCAGAAAGTGCCTCATAACAACCATTTAACCTGCCATACACACACACACACACACACACACACACACACACACACACACACACACACACACACACACAAAATTTGCAAATGTGATATACATAAGTCGTACTGGTCTAGGGTTGCACGCTACACTGTATACTGCATTTCTGTATCTAATTTGTTGTACAGGAGTGCTGCTGGACCGTTCTTACTTGGCATATGCTTTTTCCACAAGGGCACTCCAGAACTCTGCCCCTTCAGCTGAGTGAACAAACAGGAGCTTTCCATCTCTCACCGGCAGCCGGTCATCAACCACCACATCCACCCAATCCCCATACTGCCAAAACTGCAAAGTAATAGGTCTTGTGTATCATGGACTGCTACAAATAATTTGAATCAGATTAATAAATAAATTAATTAAAGTTTCTAGGATATTTATAATACACAATGTGAGTGATTCAAAGCAGCTTCGGAAAACAAATTTGTATCGGAGAATAAGTCCAGTCAGTTCAGTGAGTTACCAGTCATGTTAAGTGTTATTGAGTTCTTAGTATCTCTCTGAGAGTTTTTGTTTCACTATCTGAATTTTCCCAGTGTGAGTTTGCAGTATTACTGCACACTGATATTTTGCTGCAGAGTGTGTAATCATGGAGGATTTTAGGGTTTGCCTGTTAAAACTGTTTGACTCTGTTTGGTAGATACACCACTATTCTCATTACGTTACTTTCCAGTGGTGTAATAATCCAGTGGTGTTAGTTAAATCGAGTAAATAAATTTGCCCTACCTAATCACAATACACTACATAATACCCATGCCATGCCACATAATACCCAGTACACCACATAATACCAATGCTCCAATCCTCTTTGTACAGGCCATGCTGTGAATCCTATCCAAATGACTGAGCGTAAAAGGGTTTAAAGGGTGTGGGAAATGCTACTGGAATGTGGTACCAGAGATCTCATCCTACCCCGATGGGGTGATTTGAGGCAGGCAGGGTATCTGTTCCCCTATAAATAATTCCTATAAATATAGCTAGCGCTGTGGAGAGGGAGGGTTGCATTGCAGTATATGCAGCTGTGCTAAGCTATGGAGAATGGGAGGGAATAGATCAGATACTATACTGCATACTAGCAAAGTTTAGGTTTGAGATATTTCCCAAACCATAATATTCTCAAACATTGGACATATTTTATATCCCGAGTAGAAATCTGTCGGCCATACTATAGTTTGAGCGCCCAGAATGGTTATATTAGACCTTGTCCTTGCCTTAGAGCATGAAGGTTTGTTGATTTGTAATGTAGTGAGCTGTAGTGTAATGTGGTACCTGGAAGTGAAAGATTCCAGAATATTTGTTGTGAAAACTCTGGCCATGTGGCACCACGCGATGCATCAAAGGCTCATTTAGTGTAAGACACGCAATGGCAGCCAGCAGCCAACAGTCGCCTGAGTCAAGAAGCAATATGCATATGAAGATTTATGAAAAGATCGGCTGAAAAAAGACATTTTTCAATGTTTTTCAAGATTTCAGCTTCAAGAACTGTAAAGATTATAAAACATCACAATTTTTTTCAACTATAGTCATCAGAAATATAAATACTATCTGCATGTTAAATTCCTTTTTGATTAATAAGTACTATTTTTTACTTCTTCTACTCATATTTTTTTTTAGCTGAAACTTCCTTATATTCCTCTTGGATTGAAGCAAGCAGGCTGTACCTAGGGCTCCCTGGCATATGTCTGTACGTGTAGCTCCATCTACGATAAAGTGTGGGTCTGCACAGAACTCCTGGAGTGCACAGAGAAGACCTATGGGTCAGACAGGGCACAGAAGTGACCAGAGCATCTCTGCTATTTGACAGTTAGCAATAGGAACCTCTTGGTATTTTCATGTGTATAAAGTGTGGCTCAAGAAGATGGAAGGGTTGAGGAAAAGTACCATCCTACACACACTCACCGTGGGTCTCTTCCAGCAGACTCCTCTGGTTTTGGCAGAGCCAGGTGCCAGCTCCTTAAATCCTAGTGAGGAGGGGTGGGCAGGGAAGGTCTCGTCCTCAAATAAACGGCCACTCTGGAGGCAGATGTCACGCAGAGTCTCGAAGTCCTGACCCAGGAACTTCAGAGCCTTGTGGTTTTGACCAAGACCTTCACTACGGTCCCATTCACTCCTGAGTCGAGCAGCCACTCCTGTGGCACATATAGGCTCCATGCTCCAACACTTTCAATGCAAAGACCAGCATTAAAAATTCTGATTAAAATGATCACTTGGCCAGTGTTGTAATATATACACTGATTTAAGTCAGATAATAAACTTTATTAAAATGTAAAATCTAAACTTTCTCTTCTTATTCTGTACATCACAATAACCTCATTATGACTCACACCAAAATTATTTGATATTATGCCAAGTACAAGAAATAGGCCTAGGTAGGCAAAAGCAAATTATAAAATGATCTTTTATTTTGGCAATGAAGGGAGAGTCAGTTACCCGGTTTGAAGCAATTAATGTAGTCTAAACATGCCGAAAGAATGCTGCCTAATACATTTACAGTATCCAAATCATCAGACATGAGCGAATAATTTCCCCCAACTGTAAAGACGAATCATGCAAAATATATTCTACAGACAGAATAAAATCAGAAAAAACTACCTTTAAGACCTGAAATCTTCCCTCTCTTAGCAATACTCCTCAGGCGAAATAAGATTTTTGTCGAGATTTCCTCCGCAGAGTTTAGTTTGTTCTTGACGTAGCCATAGCTGTTCGACCGACACCATGTCCTGTGTGGCACTGGTGTTCAAATAAGCCTGCGCGAGCTGTCAGCTTCGCAGTCTCATAGGTCAATCGACTCGCACGAAAATTGCGACAGTATTTTCTATTTAAAACAAAACAAACAAAAAACATACTTTTATTTATATTAATGCATAAATAATCAACTATACGTATTAAAAAACTTACACAATTTGTTGGTTGTTTTTTCAGCATGTTTACGTATTTTAAAAAACAATATTTTATGACAAAAATCGCGGGCTCGATGTAACCTGTTTCTTTTTTATTTCAGACCTGTAATTGATGTGCTGTGCTAGCGGCTACCTCTCTAGCTAGCCTATTCGCTTCTCAACAAAGCAGCCAATCACTCTCAAAAATTACAAGTCTTTTAACTTTGCCTCTATCCAACGTCTAATATAAATGAAAGACAGAAATCGAAAACAAATAATATTTGTAACCCCAAGTAGAATGGGCAAAGAATGTGGTGTAGTGGAATTCTACAAACTAATTACGTTCCGTTTTGAATACTCAAAATTCAAATTTTAAGAACAAGCTGGTTTAATAAGACACTCACAGTGCAGTCTAGTCATCATCAGATATGATCTAGATAACAGGTTTTAGATTTCACCCACCAGGGAGCAGCAGTGGGTTACAGCTGAAGGCTTAAAATGTCACCTGACGGCATTATTACATATGACCTAAATCTCACAAATCTATCAGTAGAAACAGGGAGATACAGCGTCAAGGAGGAGGGGTGTGTGTAACTTAGTTCTTATACTGTTAGTCACTTATACTGTTAATTTCCATAAATGTTCTCTGCAAACCTGAGTGTTCACATGATTACCTGGATAGGTGCATTTACGTCTGACTCTTGGTGTCAAATTACCATGCACTACTGTCATGAGGGTCAAAAAAGATGAGGTATTGGAACAAACAGCACACAGCTGAGTCACTTTTCAACTCAGGCTTTGCTCCCCCCCTCCCCCCTAAAAAAAGTTCTAGCATGTCTCACCTGTCACTTAATGGTTCTACATCCACATGATGCGGTTCTACAGCAGAGTACTAGATGTTTCTCTTGCCAAGAGAATTCCCTGCAGTTTATGTGCTGTGTAATAAGCCTGTACTAAAAATATCCAAGCACGTTTCAACAGAAAGAACAGATATGTACTTATGCTGTCAAGATTAGCTTTATATGCTACTATGGGAGGAGTATTCTTCCCTGTAAACCAATGTTGTCTGAGGGATCTATTTTAGTTAGGTCTCCCCTACAAGAGTGACCCTATAATTCTGACCTCAGGCCAGTGTTTGTTTCTTTTACAGTTTATAGAGAAAATTGTGCTTTTAATGCGGGTCAGTGACCCTACTTAAGAGTAAAGGTGAACCTTCTACCCTGAGCTGTGTGTTTCAGGACATGCTGCTATTCCCCCCCTCTTTCCTCTCGTTCCGGTCTGTGAGTAAGCGATAAACAATTACAGAGTTTGTGGAAACAGAAGTTTACATGATGTAACACCACAACCGTTTTTGAGCGAGAGAGAGAGAGAGAAGTTGTTATGGTTATTATATTTAAATCACTTTGGACTTTAAAATTCCTTCAAAAATCACCCAAAACCAAAAGTATTACCTATAAATCGTTTCATGATCTATTCTATGATAATAAGATATGTATTTGCGTAAATGTTCCGGGAAACAATCGTGTTCTGCATTACAAATGCAGGAGAAACTCAGACGCACGCACGCGCGTCTGCACTACTGCTTCCTCGAGCGCACAAGGAACGTCCAAGGTGTTCATGCAGTTTTACCGAGCGGCTGCGCTGCACTGTGATATTAAAAGACAGATTTCCGTTTCATAGTGATACAACGCTTAACTTGTCAAAGGTCGAGGTCTGTAAACTAGAAAGTAACGAATTCGAGTAGGTTAAACAGACTAGTGTACACTTTAGTATAAAATGAGAGGTGTTCGAGTGGCGGCAGTACAGGCAGTAGAAACGCCTATCACGACACATACAATCATTTATTCTCAAGATGCGAAGAACTGAGAGCGCACGTTGACCAACAACACTTACATTTGTCTTTTTCAACACAACGTTAACATGTCGGAACGAGGAGGACTTCAGCGAACGGGAGTTCCATCTCCCTTACTGCAACCATTCAAGTCGGTCACGATTTCTTCGAGTCGCCCGGTTCAAATGAACCTGTTCGCGACGTGGGAAATCGATCGCTCTTCTCCAAGTTGTGTGCCGAGGTATGAGCGCAAGTCAGCGTTTGGTCACCCTTGACATACCTGTGTTCGTTGACTTACAATTTTAAACATTTTGCTCAATATTGTTACGCTCTGTAGAACGCCGTCTATTATTTGAAACTTCGCCAAAGAAGCTCATTAAATGGAACGGGCTAAATTTCCGGATCATTAACTTGTGAAGGTTGTCGGAAAAGCCCCTAGGCTATAAGTTTAATGTGGCTTATTTTGTAGCGTTCAGGTTTCAAAAGATCTCGGTCTTGTACTTGTGACATTTTGATTGGATATTGTATTTTTGTGGGTTGGCTGTCTGTTACAAAATTCAGGTCACGAGCTCAGGTTATCAGACAGGTCAATCATTCCGCGAGTTATCGAAAGCCGTTTTCCCTACTCGGTGTTGTTTTTTGTTTTTGATGATTCTTAACACTTGCTACTCTTTTGATTACAAATAGCTTTCACAAAAGTACTGCCCATCCACCCTACTACTGACTTTTTTTTTTACATAGGTCTTGAACTTGTAATTGTTCTGAAGTGTTTATTTTCCACTACGCGGATAAAAGGGGAAAAACATATAGCTTAACACCAATATTAATATATACCATTATACCAATATATACCATTGGGCAGGCTGATATAGGGTACTTGAGAAGAAAAAAGGCTGACTGAGGGAGTGTTTGGGTTGTGGACCTGTAAAGAGAACAGGGATGGGGAGTTTGGATGGATCTTTTTTTTTTTTTTTTTTTTTTTTTTTTGAATGAATTATTCAGAGTTTCTTATTAAGAATTCTGCCACGGTTTAACTTAGATTTTTCTGTTGTACACTAGTAGCATATTTAACTAATTGATATCTGATTTCTCCTCACTTTAAAAATATGGGTTTTATGTTTCATTGCAAAGTAATGCAGATTCATGTATTGTAGCCCTGCTATGTCAAAGATTTCCACTCTAAGGGAAAAGGTGAAGATAATGCCTGTATGTTTTTTGGAAGGATGAAATTTCCTCTCCTAACCTCATTACTGTTCTGAAGCCTTCTCTGCCAGGCCTCCTGGCTCTAGAGTTACACTCTAATTGTGAGGGACAGTCTTGTAAGTGAATTAGATGCGTAATCCAGGAGAGGTAGCTGTGTGTGGCTCACTTTGAGGAGACAGACAGGCCTTGTGTCTGTAGCAGCATGAGTCTTCTCCATCAGCAGTAAAAGATTAGATTAGGATTAACCCTTGATATTGGGAGACTCACCTAAGAGTGGAACTGGCAGCATAAACTAAATATTTGGGGTCTGGAGTTGGTTTAGTTCCCCCTTGAGTCCTGTGCTGCTAGGAGCCCCCCCCCCTCCCCTGCAACCCTGAACTGGATTAAAATGGCTTAGAATATGAATGAGTTCATACATTATCTAAGTTGATTTTTGAGCATGATTGCTGCTTTATATTTACATACAGTTTCTTGGAAAGCTTTACATTTCTGCAGTTATCACCATCACTCCTGGCATAAAAAATGCACTCATACTCCTTCCCCAACCCTTAATAAAATCTCTAATCCTTTTAAGGCTCTAGGAACACTGTGGTCCAGAGCCATCATACTGATTTATGACCCAATGACACAGTAAAATGATTTCTTGGCTTCAAGATCTCTAAACACTGCGTTTGTTTGCATTTTGTTCTAAATATAAACAAAGTGCAAATTTTAATGCCATTATCTTAGATATCTTTGCTATAAAGTTCATAATGTGCTATACAAAAGGTTAAAACTGTTTTTTTGGTATTTTGTTGTTATAATGTCAATTGTAATAGTTTTATGGGATGCGTGGACAAAATGTCAAGCCTGCAGAGCAAACTCGATGGGCCGTGGAAATACAGGATATTTATTTGGCTGCCATAGCAACTCGTTCTAAGAGCAACTTCTGCATTAACTCACTGCATTACCTCCCTATCCATCTCTCCATCTTGTCAACCCTGCCCCCCTCTTCTCTTCCCTCCCTCTCCCCAGACTCCTCAGTCTAACTCTTAAGAAGCTAGTGATGTTGAAGGAGCTTGACCGAGACCTGACTTCAGTGGTTATTGCTGTCAAGCTACAGGTAAACCTTGGATAGTATGTTTTGGTTTTTCTTTGCAGCTGTACTCCACCCCTAAACATTAAGGCTGTTATTGGATGTGTGACCTTTCAGGGTTCAAAGCGTATTCTGCGTTCTAATGAAATCCTGCTGCCGTGTCCTGGGCTCTCAGAGACAGATCTGCAGCTCACTTTCTCCCTACAGGTTTGTCATTGTCTGTGTATGTATATAATTGTTTATTTTGCGGTCAGAACCGACCTTCACATTGATTTTAAGAGCTTCAGATTAGGGCGGCATGACCCTGCATATCATTGTTTATCATTAAATTCTTTTTAGGTTGAGTGGTTTTGAAGTTCTACGTATATGGTGATAAATTTCAATACCGTTCTAAAACATTCTTTTATATTCAGGCCAGACTATACTGAGGCTTCCGTAGTCCCTTCTATTGTGAAAGTTTTCCAAATTTTTTTATGTATTAGCTGATCGGACCTTACCCTCATCTTTTTCTCATTATTCCAAAAGTATCCACACTTTTTGAAAAGGGATGCCAACAGACTGCAGGTCATGCTCCAGCGCAGGAAGAGGTACAAGAACCGCACCATCCTGGGCTACAAGACGTTAGCACTGGGCCTGATTAACATGGCAGAGGTGAGAGGCCTCATCCCAGCACATTATTAAACTGAAGCCAAACTAGAACACCTACAGGACCGACTGACGTTTACTGAATGCTCAAGTAAATACACTGCTCTTTATTTATTACTCTGTTGCCTTAAATGTATTACAGATCTGCAGTTCACTTTCCAATTTAGAATATCTGTTATCATAAATTTTCCATTAAAAAGCCTATACTGCTGCTCTTGTAAACGTATTCCATTCTTGGTATGTATTTGTTTTAAAAAGCATTTACATATTACATATTCATATACATAAAGTGTAAAACTAGATATTAATATTTACACACAAACATAATACTCACCCTCTTTTATATTCCATTTCAGTTCAGTTTATGTTCATAGCCTTTGGTTTTCACTTCCAAAAGGTGATGCAGCACCCCACTGAGGGTGCTCAGGTGCTGGGCCTGCACACCACAGTGAAGGACATGGCTGTGCCTGTGGCTGAGATCAGGGTTTACTCTCTGTCCAGTCAGCCTATCGACCCTGAAGGACCAAAGGCCAAGGTGTCTGGTGAGGGAGCAGGAATCTGACACAGCTGTCAATATACGTGAAAGCACACTGAGTAAAAATGACTGTTTCGAGAGGCATGGGAATAGAGCAGATGGGTTCTGGCCTATATTGTCGTGTGCCAGTTTATCCCCTATCCTCACAGGCTTTGGTGTGTCGTATGCTCCTTCTCTCACCCTCTACTTCCTCCGTTTAGATCGCTCGCCTGACATCGATAATTACTCCGAGGAGGAAGAAGAGAGCTACTCCTCTGAGCAAGATGGCAGTGATGACCCGCTACACGGACAGGTGAGACCGGATAAACTGGCAGAGAAATAAAACTCAAAATGAAAAAGTGTGAAAAGAGACTATTGAAGGCAACTCGCATCAGTTTCAGGTTAGTAGTAATAAAGTGGTGGACCCTGAGGCAAGAAAACCTCAAACTCTGCTTAATTCTGTTTTGGCAGTACCTTTATGACGATGAGGATGAAGTAAGGAAGAAGAAGCCCCGTCGTAAACTCACCTCCGCAGCCTCTATTACCAGAGCTAATGTGAGTTACCAGAGCAGGCTGTCTGGCTAATCCCTGGTAATTGTAGGACTGTCTTCCCTTTTCCTGATCCTAAACAAGACAAAGAACTACAAAGCTGGAAGGCAATCAGCAAATCACAATCATTCATACCAACACCCATCTGTCATGGCTTTTGAAGAATGCCCTAGAAGATAAGTCCAGTACGTGCCCTCCTACTGAAACATTCTGTTTCTCCATATTGATTCTAATGCCAGGGAGCAGGCAAGTGTGTGTGTGTGGGGTAGCCTGAGGTCACTGGCAATCTTTTGACAGCACCTTCAATAGCTTGAAACCTTTGGAACATAAAGAAGCATAAGGGCACCATGTGGTGGGTATGTGGGGGTGTGAGCTTGGTATCTTCCTTCAGACACTTGTATCAGTTTGCTGTTTTGTTTAGCTGCACGGCACGTCTGCCAGCTGGTGCCACTGTAACTCCCGCGCCAGCTCACCGAGCGTTCTGCCTCTTACGACCCCCGCCTCCTCTGCTCGCTGCTATTTTTGCTGCGTGCTGTTGTACAGCCTCATACGACACTAATTCATGCGCATTTGCTATTGTTGGTTCTGACTTCCCACTTCTCTGTCTGAGGTAAAGTGACTGTGTTTTATATTCAGCAGCCCAACATCAAGCAGAAATTTGTGGCATTACTGAAGAGGTTCAAGGTTTCAGATGAGGTAAGACCCACTTGCATCTCAATTCTTTTTTTTATTTTCTATCCAATCTGATATTGTCTAGCTATTTTTTGTTTTGACTATACCACTCTGGCCTCAGGGAAGTGACTTAATTGTTACAAATCTGACTAATGTTTGCCTTACCAGACAGAATTAATTTTCACGTCTGTCTGATGTGCACCACCCCTTTCCCATTCAAGACATTTTTCTTTTGTGCAGTTTCCGTGGAGATGTTTGATTGACGTGTATTGTGCTTGTAGGTGGGCTTTGGCTTGGAGCATGTGTCTCGGGAACAGATACGAGATGTGGAGGAAGACCTGGATGAGCTCTATGACAGTCTGGAGATGTACAATCCTAGTGACAGTGGACCAGACATGGAGGAGACGGACAGCATCCTCAGCACACCCAAACCCAAACTCCCGTATAGAATACATTCACTGAGACACAGTTACATTCACACTCAAGTGGACTCTCCTCAGAGTTTAGCCTAGTGCATTTGATCGCAAGAATTGCTACCCAGAAAGTATATGTAATAGTTTCCACATGTATTTACTATGAGAATAGTTCATCTAAATTAAAGGTTGTATGAATGAACCTTTAAAAATACATCAGTAAACACATACGCAATGTAAAATGCATGGCTGTATGCAAAAGTTTGGGTTCCTTTGGACAAAAATGACATTTATGATATTTTTTTAATTGAGGAGTAGTAAATATAGTCTCTGTAGCTTATCAAACATAAAACACTATTTTGTCAAATCCAGTTACTTGTTCATAAAAAAAAAAATCAACATCATCAGTGTGGCCTGTGCTACCCTAAGCACTGCAAAAGCTCTGATCATTTTTGACAAGGTCTTGGACCTTGATTAGCAAGTGAGGCATGAGGCATGTCACCAACTGTAATTAGGAGCTGTCAGCTGAGTACAAATTCCAAGATTTAAAGTTTTCAAGCCTTATGATAACACTTAGCAACTGTGGGATCCACTTAGCAACTGTCTAAAGATCTGAAGATGAAAGTAATCGGTGCTCACAAGACAGGGGAAAGCTGTAAGAAGATTTTCACATTTTCAGTCAAATATTTCTAGCTTCTACATTGGTTTCTACAGCACAGAATGGTATAAAAAAATGGCAGTTTAGGGAAGCTGTGTAGGTTAGGATCAGATCTGGGAGACCAAGAAAAGCTGTTCCAATACTGGATAGAATCCCCAATATCTTAGACCTATAAAGAACAGTGGAGAAAGTTCCAAATGCAAGAACTGAATAGTTGTCTACAAAAAGCATTTTCTAGTTGTGATTTCTGCCAAATGAGGTGTCCAAACAATTGCACAGGCCACATTGATATAAGCTATAGAAGAGCATTAGGAATTACCCCAAAAATATTGGTTCATGTTTGATTATCTGCAGAGACTGTGTTTACTACTTCTCAAACACGTCAATTGTCCAAAGGAACCCAAACATTCACATATAGATGAACTATGCATTTAACATCATGTATGTGTATTTTATCAACTGATTTTATTTTAAAAGTTTATTAATACAATCTTTTGAATTTAGTACCCAAGCGTTTTTATGTTTAGCTGTTTATAATTACTTGCCAGCGTGTTCAACATAGAGAACTCTCAGTCTAAAGATAACAGTCCACACAGATAAAATATCGGTTTCTTCTGATTGTTTACATGTCTTTCCCTTGCTTTGTGTGTGGGTCTGTGCTGGTATATGACTGTCTTGGTCCAGGCCATTCTTCGAGGGCATGTCTCAGTCTAGCTCCCAGACTGAGTTTGGCACTCTGTACAGCAGATGCAATCTGGGCAAAGACGCACTGAGTCCTGTGAGTTTCATGTTTACCAAGGACGCCAGCTTTGCCTGTATCTCATTGCCTGTTATGTCAAACTGAACGAGCTTCAGGTTAACTGAAAGGTCTCGAGCGCATGCATGCACGTTACTGCAGCTTCCACTTTTTTGATCAGCCTCATTCCTCCACGTCAACCACTTTAATTTCATCTCCCCTCTCTCTCCTGAAGCAGAGAGAACAGCCTGCATCTGGTAAGATCCAGCGCTCCTGCAGTGCACACCTGGAGGACGTTTTCTCCGAGACGGACACACCAGTGAGACTGATAGTATCTCCCAAGCTTTTCTTTCCCTCTACTGTCCCCTTTTTCTGCATCTCCTCCTCCAACATATTCTGACTGTTTTCAGTTTCTCTGTAGATCTGGGGTGCAGCCAGTACATAATGTGTAGTTGGTACAGCAGTGTGTGGTTGGTGTTGTAGGAGCTGAATGAAGTGGAGGTTGTGGGTGAAGGAACCCCCAGTATCACGGTGTCGATTGTGGAGAGACCCCGCACCCCACAGCGGAGTGTCAGCCCGAACATGCCCTCTCCCAGGTTGATGCCACACACGCGAACACACCCAAATGTATCTATTCAAGTCACAGCTTTATTCCAAACCATCTGCTTCGGATGGCCTTTTAGTGAGCTGCATGCAGAAAGCTGACGTGCCTGTGGCTCCTTCCCAAGGCTTGACGGTGGGCACACTCCTAAACACAAGAGAGGAACTCCCATGAAAGAGAGGCAGCTGTCCAAGCCCCCCAGCGAGCGCACCAACAGCTCGGACAGCGAGCGCTCTCCAGAGTTCAGCTTCACTCCGCAGGTAAGCAGCCGCTCTCTGCCCCTCCTGTGTCGCTACTTGCACGCCCAGGGCCTCGCACGCCCAGGGCCTCGCACGCTAAAGCTCAATAGAATGGTCCGAGCCCTGGAGAGTTTGAGGCATGCATGCGTGCATGTGAATAAGGATGATTCATATGAGCCATGGATTATAATGCTGGAAGCTCCGGGTGGGTGTGCTAGGAGCAGAGATGGAGAATGGAGGAGAGGGGAGGAGAGTGGGCGCTAATTCTGCTTATGTAACGGTACACTGGCTCTGCAGTGAGTCAGTACCTGGCTAATGTTGCAACTGTTATTCCACAGAAGTGTCAAAATGTCTCTCTAACATACGGCAGCCATTGGTGGAGAAGTGCTTCATTTTTAATCCCTACTGCAGTGCTGTACCCAACATGTTCCACAGACTGTCAATTAAATAGATATACATAGCAATGGTATTGGCTAATTTAGTTTTGTAAAGTGCAGTTGCATTTGTAACAGCTGGTTTTATATTGAAGTATGTTTGGCACCAATATGGCTGTCTGATAAACCAGTATACGGGGCATCATGTGTGCATTAGGGCTCATCAGCGCTGAGTGTACACTGAGTGAGCTTCTCCTTCTCTTTTCTCCTTCACCTTCTCTTCTGCATGTTGGTTTGTGAATGTATGTAGATGCCAAGGAAGATAGTGTATGACCAGCTGAACCAGATCCTAGTGTCGGACACCACCCTGCCTGACAGCCTCATTCTCATTAATGGTCGTGATTGGCAAGGACAGGTAGTTTCAGAGCGTTCTCTTTTCCTCAGAGTCCTTTGTTTTACTAACAAACATGTACTCTTCAAAGCAATGTGCTTGTTAAGCAAGTTTCTCACATTTAAGTTGCATGTAGAGAAACAATTAAAACATAAAGTAAGTATTTCCCGGTATTTACCAGAAATGTATTTCCAGCTACAGTGCAATTGAAACTGTTTGTTTTTTTTCCCCTGCAAGCTGGTAGCTGGGAGCTTATCTAAACACATCACATCTAATTAGGTCCATCCAAATGGGAACAAATCTGGACAGTATAATCTAGTCTCTGAATGTATCCTGACATTTTATCCCTACAGAGAAGTGTGTGTGTGTGTGTGTGTGTGTGTGTGTGTGTGTGTGTGTGTGTGTTTGTAGTGTGTGGCAGAGCTCCTGCAGGCACAGAAGCAGTCAGTGGTGTGTACCTGCTCAGGATCAGAGATCCAGGCTGTGCTATCCGGCCTGCTCACTCGCATTCAGAAATTGTAAGTGGCCCAGCCACAGAGGCTGCACGAGAACAGCCACAGAGGCTGCACGAGAACAGCCACAGAGGCTGCACGAGAACAGCCACAGAGGCTGCACGAGAACAGCCACA
>JAOXYF010000003.1:17255203-17271942 GCA_028565775.1 Sternarchorhynchus goeldii
GAGGCTGCACGAGAACAGGATCAGAGGGAGGGAGCAGAAGCTTAAGGAATAAACAAAATTGAATCGTTCATAATACTTGTTTATCTCCTAGTAGTAATTGATGATTTAATGAGTTGAATAATTAAGTGCTATTTTGAACACATCTCTGTAATTTCATGTTTATGTCCTTCACATTCTCTAACTTCACACATGTTCCTCCATGTTCCTGATCTCTGCAGCTGCAACTGTAACTCGATCATGCCCAAACCAGTGAAGCTGGTGGTTGTGGGAGGACAGAGCTATCTGGGAGCCATTTTACGCTTCTTCGTCTCTCATCTGGCCAACAAGATGTCTGACTGGCTGAGCCACATCAGATTTCTAGTGGTGCCACTAGGTAAGCAGGCTGTCTGCATTGAGATGGTAGTTTGACTTGCTAGTGAGTGTGCAGTCCCACCTACATAGAGTGCACTGACTGTGAGTGTATGCAGGTTCTCATCCTGTGGCTAAGTACCTGGGCTCCCTTGACCATCGCTACAGCTCAACTTTCCTGGACTGTTCATGGAGGGAATTCTTCAGTGGACCAGAGTCCACTCAACCAGGTACGTGCCTGCTTTGGTTGGCTTGTTTTCTTTACTCTGACTCTGAGTAAGGTTGTGTGATTTAAAAAATCAACACTGAATTTCTTTATCAGATGCCTTTCTGCACTTAGTTGACATGGCAGAGGTATTGATTTCATTTTATTCTCAGACAGGAAAATGGATTGAAATGAACAAAAATTGTTTATAGTCCCCTGAAGTATTGCTTGTTGTTTAAAATGAACAAATGTTGAATATTAAAGCACAATCTCAGCATAATTGGGGGGGGGGGTTTATAAGGGTTATAAGAGTTAAATAACTTTAAAAGGTTCAACCCTACATTGCTTGCTTTTTTAAAGAGTGCATGGAGCAGATGCACACGGCTGTTCCTGCTGCTTCATTTACTTCCCAGAAAAGGGAGTGAACATTTTTTTTGTATTTTTATTACTTTGCAGTTACGCTCATTTGTATTTTTCTTCCCTCTACTTGTTATTTAGAGGCATTTTGTTATCTGATTATTTTTTGATAATTGGCCTCAAGCCAGAGCGCTGTGTCTATAGGACTCGGAACAGCAAGGTGCACTTCGTTTGTTGTGTTGCCTCACAGCAGCTGAGCTTTAACCAGAGTGAGGCTCGGTTAGACTGGTATTGGTCTGCTGGTTAATCACCTCATTTTATGTATTTTATTTTCCATCTCTTTTTTTTATTGATCGTTGCCACATTTCTTTCATTTTAACTGGGGATAATTTAGGTTCAATCACTTTCACCTGCCACCAGTAAAATCTACGCTTCACCCTGGGATATACCTACTATGTCTGGAAATCTTTGTTAGACCACATCTTCACATTCATATAACTGGTTGTATGTGTGTCCAGGCTCATTGTGTGCAGAGGGGGTGGACGTGGTGGGCCGCATCTGTCAGTACATCAGCAGTGCATCAGTCACTCACCAGCTGCCTATAGCTGAGGCCATGCTCACCTGCAAGAACAAGACGTGAGTAGAGCATTAGAACAGAGCTGACTCAGTAGGGGGTTCTAAAGAAGTTGAGCAGGGCTGACTCAGGAGAAGGTTCTTTTGCAGCAGAATTGAGTCACTCGGGTGTCTAGAGCAGCAGAGTAGAGCTGACTCAGTAGGGGTTTCCAGAGCAGCAGAGCAGGGTTGGCTCGGTAGGGCGATCTATAGCCGCAGTCTCTAACCAATACACACTCGGCTACAAACCAGATCTCATATCCAGACCTCAACCCAGATAGCAAAAGGGTTGAAATCACTGTTCTAGAGCCTTATGGAACACATGCAATTCATAATGGTCTTAGTTCTTAGAAGACTCTTAAAATATTTTTGTTTTTGCAGGCAAGATGATGATTCCTGCCAAATGTTTGTCCCGTTTGTGGGTGTAAGTAAATCTTCAGTTACTAATATAGTTGCCCTGGAAATGATCATTCGTTGTTGTCCATATTGGCCTTGCCAAACTTTGATATTTT
This sequence comes from Sternarchorhynchus goeldii, assembly GCA_028565775.1. Lineage (NCBI taxonomy): Eukaryota > Metazoa > Chordata > Actinopteri > Gymnotiformes > Apteronotidae > Sternarchorhynchus > Sternarchorhynchus goeldii. Next base: position 17,257,238 of record JAOXYF010000003.1, read on the forward strand.
TTATGCTAAATAGGTGGTTAAAGTTGGCTTGATTGAGCCTGGTCCTGGATCTGCAGGTATAAATGCATTTTAGTGATGTATGGCTAAAACTCTCAGACTGTTTTCCCATAAACCAGTAATGTGCTACAATCTTGAACTTGTATTTCTTTTTTCCTATAGTTGGAGAATGTGAAGAAGGAGTTTCTTTGAGTCTGGTAGTTCCATCCACATCTCCCCCAGCTCATGCCTTATCTGCTGGAATGATGAAAGATTCCGTCACCCCACCCCCTTCACCATCCCTCAGTAGTGGTTTGACTGTTCTTGGGTACGTGTGCTCCCAAGTTTTCAGTTTAGTAGCATGATTCATTTCGCTGTTCTATAAGTTCTGATTTGTGGGCTTCAAAAACAAATACACAAATGCTGACTTATTTTAAAGTATTTTTGTTCCTCTTGATCAGGAGTCCCATCTTGTCTCATGGGGTGGATGCCATAGGCCTACAGGTGGATTACTGGGTGGCTGAAAAGCGCAGAGACGGCGAGAGACGGGACACTAAGAACACCCTTAAGAGTGCTTTCAGGTCCCTGCAGGTCAGCCGGCTGCCCAGCTCAGCATCCGGAGAGCCCCAGTCCAACTCCTGCACTATGGCTATGACTGTCGTCACCAAGGAGAAGAACAAGAAAGGCGAGTTGATCCCACCTACAGAAGCAACAGGACTTGCTATATTGTAATCCCGTTATAGACCTCATAACACACATGAGTGACATCATTTAGAGAACTGGATTCGAGAGTTTAGAGTTTAGATTAATGCCGTATCAACTCAGCATTTATTTTTATTTACTGTGACCTCTTCTTGCTGTCTTTAATTAGACTGCAAAACATTAATTAGATTGCTGACAAAGACCGCATTCAAACATTCCATTTGTCTGTCTCCAGTTCCTACTATCTTTCTGGGGAAGAAGCCAAAGGAGAGAGAGACCGAGTCGAAGAGCCAGGTGATTGAGGGTATCACCCGACTCATCTGTTCTGCTAAGCAGCAGCAAACAAGCCTGCGAGGTAGAGAAGCAACCCTGTGCACATCCTGGGGCAAACATCGGGCAATAGGACAAACTGAAGGAACATTAAAAATAAGCTCTTTTTTTGAAAACAAGCACCTGTATTTCATTAAACCATTTCAGATATTTATATCTAGGTTTTCTAGATATTTGTGTTAATATCTTATAGCAAATAAATGTTTGTTTGGTTGGTTGTTGTTTTTTTTTGGGTTTTTTTTTTACATTTAGCCTGATGTAGTTGGGCATGGTGTAAAAATGGCTGCACAAATATTCACAATTGTGTGAAGCTTCAACTTCCTGTTTTTTGGCCTGTATTTCAGTGTCTGTGGATGGGATGGAGTGGAACGATGTGAAGTTTTTCCAGCTGGCGTCCCAGTGGCCTACTCATGTGAAGTACCTTCCAGTGGGTTTGTTTGGCTATAGTAAAATGACTTAGAGGACGTGTACCTGAAGAAACCAAACCAATTGGGGCTGATATTTTTAGCTCTGCTACTCAATAATACAGAGGAACAGTTGTTTAGCTGTGCTAATTGCCTTATTATGTTGCTGATCTTCTGAAGCCAGAGATATTTTCTCCTAAGGTTTAAGATCTGTCATCTTTGTGTGTGGTTATTTTCTGCTGTGCAGTTAATAATGCACTAAGATCCAAACACTGTATTGTGGTTGTAGGAGTATTCAGGTGATTTACTGTTTAAGTGTTCAGAACATGGTATTCCTTCACTTGTTGTCAAGTTCAGTGACTGTGAACTGTAATTGTGATTGTGAATATTTTATAAGTTGAGGAAAAATCTATATAAAATGGATCTAATTTTGCGAGGTTTCTCAAATGTTTTGTAAAAATAAATGCATTTACAAAAGTTATGCCAATAGAATATTAGATTGTAAATAAGCCCAGGTATATTCTACTTCTGATGGATGGTTTGGGGTCACTATTCGGTGTGTGGGTGCATGGGGGTGTTGGTTCTACTGATACCTTCACACCTCTTCTGTGCTGTTGTGATCTTAGTGCTCATGTTCTTTGTATAATAAAACTCATTATTTGCATTTCTTAGGTATTTAGTTGAAAAATGCCATCAGTCTCTACCTCCCCCTTCACAAAGTGTGATGTTCCAAGATGGACAGTTCAGGTTGGCTGAAGTGGAGGCCAAATCTGAAAAACACATTATAATGTACCATTCTTTGATTGCCTCTGACATTAACTGTTGTGTGCAAATAACCATTTTGCATGCTGTAATCTACTAGTATCACACTGAAAGATATGTATTCATAAGTGAAATATTTTTAATAATTTGTCACATTTAAAGTTATGTGCACAGCTGCGTCCCTAACTGGGCTATGTAACTGGTATGTATCTGCAACATTCATGAATAACCATAACAGTTTTCATGCATGCTTCCATAAATCCACAAATAAACCTTTTGAGAAAATGACCCCATTTCCTACTTCCACGTTGGTGAAATACCACGTCTCAAGATCCTAAAATGTATGACTATATCTGAAACATTTAGATTAATATATATATATATGTATATATGGTAACATAATTCTTAATAAATCCAGATTAATTCCACCTCCAAAGTCTGGATAAAAAAAAAAAGCTAGATAAATGTTCTCAGATTTCAGTTCGTTCTGATTTGTGGGTTTTGTGCAAGGACAGAGAAGGCAGACAAAGAAAGGGAACTGTTGCCAGTCGATAATTCAATTCTGTGTGCCCAGTTAGTGTTTACCAGTAAGTTTGGACAGGAGTAAGAATCCAGTGCAGCATCCTCTCGTGATGATCTGTATCTGTTCCCGATGGTTCATCACCCTCACCTTCTTAGTGTCTGCCTTTCTTCAGAACGGTGAGCATTTCCATGCATCGCTTGGTGCATCATTTTAATAAAAATCTTGTCATGATTAGTTTATTAGAGAAGATCACAGGAATTAAAGTAAATACACACTAAACAGACAAAGGACAACAGAAATGTAATAATGCTTTGAAGCAATATAAAACTAAACATGTCTAATATATCTTTTATATTTATTAGTATTTATTATTTATTAAAAGTATATTTAGTTTTAGTTTCCCATATGTACTTTGTTTGGGTTTTGATGATTTATTCAATACATTCCACTTTAATGGAAGTATTTTCTTATTATATGTTTTATGTGTTTTTGGAAACTCAGAATTCTAAATATTCTTGTTGATGGGTAGACAAATGCACTTCAGAACATATAGACTCTGTTGTTTCTCTCTCTCTCTCTCTCTCTCTTTTGCTGTGTTTGGTCTAGCTGAAGCTGTCAGCTGTAATTATGGCCTGATAGTCACCCTGCGTTCCCACACATGTAGACACAAAGGGCCTGTGGATGGTGCACTGGCGGGGGAGGGGTGCATCATTACAGTAATGAGACGTGCATCACAGTAGAAAGAAGACCACATACAGGATTTTATCATTTAGAGGGCTTGACATTTTGATATGTATTGCATTTTTTATCTTAATGAGTTCACAGTGCATGAACTGTGATCATATTTACCAATTTTATAACCAGCAGATTTATGCAGAGTGGTGCATATTTGTTTTTATTCCTTGCATTGGTTCACTGTTGTTGGTGTTTTCTTTGGTTTTTTTTGGGGTCATGCATTATGCAAATATGGTCAAGGCTCTTTTCTCAGTTTATTTAATAGATGAAATGAACTGGCACAGAAATATAGAAATATATAAACTAAATTAATAAATAGGTTAGCACACAATAATGCTACTGCTACTTCTAATACTAGTAATTCTAAGAATAATTTAAGAAAAATATTAAAAATGGTTTTGCTGAATGTACATTAAGTACATTACTTATTATTTTCATTCAACTAGACCAAAGCCATGAATTAAACAAAGATGAACAAAGTTTTGTGTTTTATTAAAGGAAAACATGTACCCTAAAGGATGGAAGATGCGCTTACTTACAGGGGCGTGTGCATGTGACACTCTGCTGCGCGTGCAGCTGAAAGTGAAGCCACAGCATTGCTCAATGCAAAACATGCTACAAAATGTGTGAGAAAACATTTCCAAATAACCTAATAATACATGGGTTATAATTGACTGTCGTGAGAAAAAGCCACACATGTGCCCTGCTGGACACCTAGAGGTTCCCCCATTTCCCAGAGATATAGGATCAAACTTTGGTTGACTCCCCTACATTTAAAAAGAAAAATAGGGTTTTAACCCTAAAGAATAGGGTTTTTTGTTTATGATTTATTGTTACTGTTTCTTAAAGAATATTAACAGAACGTTAAAACTCCTACCAACCATAATTATCTCTGCCCACTTACATTATTTACCATACAGTACATGCTCACTCAGTATATCAGTATGGTATACGTAAATCACTATGGTATTCAGTTAAAAGCTGAATATAAAGCTCAGTGACTTACACTCAACACGTTTAAAAAAACAGTTGTTTAATGCAGTATCTAATTAAACTCTAATTAAAGTTTAGCTTCAATTTTTTGACTCAGTGATCCAGAGATCATTGATAAGGATGGGGGTCTGACATTGAAGATGTAAATTCTCTAGGTAACATTCACTTAGTTCTTTGCAGTGATGTGAATCAGGTGATGAGAGCAGGGAAATAATGAGAATTTCTGGAGTTACTTAGATGCAAATGAGAAGTTGGTGGTGGCCAATCAGATTGTTTAATGTGGCATGATTTTAATGTCATGCCTATGGTCAAGTCACAGAATGAAATGAATACAAATAGTTGATCTGTTAAATACTGAAAAAGACATACATTTACAAAACTTACAGGCATATTTTTAAAATTAGTTTAATTTAAAGGTGTTTAATTTTTTAAAAATGCATGCATTTACAAAAGCCAAATGCATATTTAAACCTGGAGCACATAACTAGTCTGCAAATCTGCATGCACTTTCATTATGTTCTGCACACATATTTGCTAGAGAAAGTCCCTTCTTAAATATATATATATATATATCTTTCTGTGATGACTTCAAACTTATTTACAGCACACTATATAGTCACTAAAGACTAAACTGAAACCCTCTTATATATGCACTATGCTTAAAATAATGCTCTCATGTCTGGTATATTATTTCTATGTAAATCTAATTTTACAGAGGAAAAAAATGGAAAAATTTAAAGACGCATGTCAAGAGCACTTGTGTTATTGGAACGTGTGTATTATGCTTAACCATAAATCTTTTGCATTTCTAAACATGTTGTATAGTAATACGATATATAAAAACTCCCCCATAGTAACAAGCATAGTATCCCACTTAGACCTTGGAACGTCCAGCCTGTACTCAGCACAGATGTTCCTTTATATTATGCCCACCACTTGGTTAGGGCTTTCCATGTACACCCTGCCTGCTAGCATCTTATATCCTGTTGCTATGTTATGTGGATTGTCTCATGGGCATCTTTGCTCAGCCTGTATTTGGGGTCTTGCCTCGTTCGGTACATCCCAGCTTTTACTGATCTTGTATTTAAAGCTTGTTGTTGTGCTGCCACGATTAGTGCTTCTGTGCTGTCTTTCAATCCAGCTTTTTCTACCATTGGTAGGATCTTTCTGTATCAGCCACTTCCATTATTTCCCGGTGATACTCACCATGCAGCGCCTTATCTATCCGAGATACTCGCTAAGCATCATCACTTGGGGAAGTCTTCTAGATCTTAGTTGTTTCATCTTGAATAGTGGCTCTGATGCTCACTAGTCCTTGGCCTCCCTCCTTCCACTTAGTTTAGAGTCTCACAGTGTAGAATTGGGATTAAACTCTTTGTACACTGTGAGGACGTTTCCTTGTCTTGATGTCAGTGGCTTCTATTTCCTCCTTTGACCAGTTGATTATGACTGGGGTAGTTGATGATTTATAGTGCATAGGTGTTGTTAGCCTGGATCTTGTTCTTCCTATGTTTTTGTTAATTTCCATATTAATTCCAAGTATGCATTCTCAACTTTAATCATTAATGCCTCATTTAAATATCCAAATAAAATGCATGCATAATTTGCATGATTCTTGTTTAAATGTATCTTGAATGTATCATTGTTATTTTGAAAAAAAAAGTTGTTTGTGTAATTTATACTGGCAAAATTTTATTTTTAAGCTGTGAATGCATATGCATGCTTGTATGTATGAGTTCATACATTCTGCTTCCATATATTATGAGAGGCAAAGCCCAATTTTCCAGCACTGCACATGTAGAATAACCAAATTCTGTACTGGATATTAACTTGCAATAACTATTATTTGAATGTCAGAACTGACAACAGGACCTTCTTAGGCACAGTACGTGTAACAGTGAAGGAGTCCAGTCTGGAGGTGGTACAGGGCCACTCAATCACCTTACCCTGCTCCTTCTTCACCCTGATTCCTGTGTTCCGTCTGACCATCATCTGGACCATGACGCCCTTTTCTGACCTTGGCTGCCCTACACAGGTACTGAACACTGCTCACTGAATGCTTAGCTCCCCTACACAGGTACTGAACACTGCTCACTAAATCCTGCACAAGACACACAGCTCTTTGACAGAGAAGTAGCAGTATTGTCCATCCCTCAAACTGTCTCTCCGGTGAGATACCAGTTAAAAAGCACAATATATGTTCCACAAATTTGTTGTGATACTTTACTTGGCTTTTAAATCTAGAATTTAACTTTTGAATCTAGCTATAACTAGATTTACCATAGCTGAACAGGACACGTGTTCTGAGAATGATGTGTAAAAATAAGTAAAAATATGCATATTTCTGGATGACATTCATGCTACAGCTTGAACGCACCACTGCCAGGTTAAGTATTTCTTTGTTTACTACATTTCTTTTTTCCACCACATTTTAGTACAGGATAAACAGTGAGGGCAACCATGTTGTGTAACGGTTTTTAAAAAATCTGGTCACAACATTGTTTATACTGTGGCAGTTTCTCATGCACTTTATTTGGGGAGAAATGTCACGTATCCATCAGGTGATGGTGTTTGACCGAGGACAAGTGGTGGAGAGTCCTGCCTTTGCTGGTAGGGTGGAGTTTTCTGGTAGGGTGGAGTTTGCTGCAATGCCTGGGAGCGCCGACATCATCCTGAATGACATGCGGCCGTCTGACGCTGGAATCTACCGTTGTGTGGTGAGCAACCCTCCAGAGACAGGAGACCCTGGCATCGGTGAGCTCCGCCTCAGTGTACTGGGTAGGCAGATCTATTCCCAGTATTTAGCATTCAGCCGTGCTGTACAGATGACCTCTGTCATTCCTGTTTGTTCATCAGCCAGGCTCCCTCGGCAATGTCTCCCCATCTGTGTTTATAGCAGCAAACAACCAACAGTCATTCTACAGACATGCTGAAAGGCTGAAGCTACAAGCAATTATTTTCTTTGCTTAATATGTGATGATAGCTGATTATATACACACTGAAATGTACTTGCTGATAATGTCATGAATACAGTCGTGTACAAATATATTGAGGCTGAATGTTTCACCCCATGATTGCCGTGTGTGTGTGTGTACGTACAGTGCCTCCATCCCTGCCTGTGTGCTTCTGGGAGGGGGACGCTAATGTGGGGGGTGGTGTGACACTGTCTTGCACGGTGGTAGAGGGGGTCCCCACTCCACATATCAGCTGGGAGAAACTGTTCCCAGACCAGATCACCTTGCCTGTCAACATGGATGGTAACAAGCAGCACTTCCATTTCCATTATTGAATGAAAATGGCAAGAATGCACTTTTTTAATGCTTTTTTAAAGATTTTTTAAGATTTTAAGTCTTAATCTTATATGGACTGTGTTGACGTCTGTCCTTAAGGGGAGCTGACGGGCTCCGTGAAACTCGCCAACATGTCTGCAGAGAAGTCTGGTGTGTATCGGTGCTCTGTGGTGAACCTTGTGGGCTCTCAGAACTGCTATGTGAATCTTTCACTGTCCAGCCGTGAGTTCCTGCCAGCTCATCCTAACAGCACTCACCCCTGTGTTTACACTTTAATATACACTGTACTGACTCACCCAACCCTTTATTAGAAGCCCACGCTACACCCTGAGGGTGCACTGTTGGCAGATCCAACCTGCAACGCACAGTACATATAAAGCACAGGGCCAATGTGGCCAAGGTTGGATGGATTATTTTTGGGTGGCAGACCACTCTCAAGCCAGCAGACACACTAGCACATATAAAAGAAAAAAACCTGCAATGCTGCAGTGCCTGAAAAACCTGTTCCTGCTTAACCCACGGCTGTACCTCAACCATACCAGCGTCAATGCTGTGCTGTGAGTGGTCCGCCATCCAAAGTACTGGTCAGTAGTGGACCTGCAGACAGAATCGTACCTGGGATGGAAGCTGGGTATGAAATTGTGAGCTACAATCTGTAATTTGTAGGAAAAAAAGTAGGTGTTAATAAAGATTTTTCTTTGTTTCTAAAAAAGTAGGTGTTTCTGTTAAAGTACACGCAGTTATCTGTACTGCACTGTGGGTTAGCAACGTGGGCCTGACATTGCCTGCCTACTTGTGTGAGGGTGATAGTGAATTACCCTGGATAGGTAACATAATAACGTAGAAGATCCATATGAAGCTGCTTCAGCCAACTCTCTTTCCCTATGTAGCTCCAGACCAATCTCCGGGTCTCCTGCAGGGGGTGCTAGTGACATTATCCATGGCCTTGATTCTGCTGACCCTGCTGGTGCTGGTGCTGTGGCTCCACCACTTGGTTCAGGAGACAAGATGGAGGCATGGCTGTGATGAGGAGCAGCGTTACAGCAAGACCAGATGCACTCCTCCTCTGACCAAGCGCTCCTTTGTCTGAGTGATAAGAAATCATGGATGATGGCAAGTTGGTTTTATTTTGTTGTTGGTATTTTAATCTTGAGTTGTAGGTTGGGGTTTAAAACGAATCATTAATTGGTTAATATACGCAATGTTCAAAATACAGATGAATTCATTAGTAATCAGATTGTGAACCGAGTTGAATCCACAGGGTACGGGATGTAATCAAGCCTCTGCTTGTTGAAACTGCCTAATTTGGTTAGCTGGAAAATTCTGAAGTATGCTTGGCCTGACCTAGAAAGAAACTAATGAAACTGACTAAGGGTTAATGGTTAGTTGATGGAGTGGAAAATATGTTCTCCCTGGTTCATATTCTTTAAGTAGTTTTTTTTTTTTTAATAAAGAACAGATCACAGAACAGATCAACTACATCTGCCTCTGCCTGCCTGCTTGTCTAACTCTCGTCTTTCTGTCAGCATTGTCTTGTGATACTCAACACTCAACAAAAAGAATCGTATAAATCACTGATTTAATATTGGAAGTTTGGATTTCGCTTAATTGTTTTACTAAAAATGCTTTTTTGTTAACTTTGTCTAATAACTAGAGGACTCAGGACAAATGTAACTCCTTTTTTAGTGGTTGTTTAAACAGTCAGACTGTCATTATATCGCTATTTCCCACTTTTTAGATTATTTTAGTTCAAAATGTAATTTTCAATAACTGTTCAATCAATATTTCAATCACTAGGTAAAGCTTTATACAAAGCATCACAATATTATTAAAGGTCTTTCCATTCATCTTCCTTAAGCATAATTTCTATTTCATCCTCCTTTGGCTAAGGCCACGGAAGTAGGGGTGCAGAGGGTGCTACATCACCCCCTAGTGGATGGTAGAGGATCTGCATTTCCCCAACTATGAATTTAAAAAAAAAAATCCTTACAGCATCCACCCTCCACTTGAGACACTTGTCAGTCCTTCACTGAGGACTGTGGAAATGGCAGTAAAGTGAATAAGGTGATGAGCGAAGTTTCTGAACTTCAAATATAAAGCTAGTCGTCACGTTAAAATGACTGCATAACGGATCATTTTAATGTTCAAACATTCACAATAATTCCAGACTATCCAAACATTTTTTTTTTTTAAAAGCAGCCCTGCTTCAAACTTACCATCTTAGGAGACAACCACATCCAAAATCCCTCCCTTGGAGAACATTAGCTTCAGCAACCACTTCTTACAGACCCTGTTTTAAAGACCGAGCAAACTTAAATTAAGGTTTTCTTTCCAGTTAGGTTAATCTTGCTCTTCTGGGCAACACTCCACCTACACATACAAACACTGTCCTATGAGCACTATTCCACCAACAAGTAAATGATTTATATGCATCCTTGTTTTTTTATTTTTTGAGCAGGCATTGCTTGGAAACCTAACAGTCATTTACAATTATATATGCATTATTTTTTTCACACAGAAGGGAGCGAAGCCAGCAGGAGACCAGGTTTCACTCTGTTGCTGGTATGTACTCCCAGTCTCCCCTGATGGGGTGGGATAAGGATACAGATCAGGAATGGCACTTGCCGACGCTCCTAATACCTTCACACCCACCGACTTGGTACTCAGCAGACCCTAAGCACGCTGTCCCTTTTGCACCACTCCTCATCCTCCAGGATTTTCATAGCTGAATTGATGCAAAGTGCTGAAATCATAAGAAGCTGTTACCCGTCTGTGACCAGCATGGAGCTGGCAGTGGTGTTCTGTGTCCACACACTCACCCTCCCGTGAAGTTAAGTAGTGGGCAGACAACTGCGAAATAACGCGATGAATGATCTACAATACGTGCAAACCTTCAGAAAGCTTTGTAAAGCCTAGATGAATACAGGGAAATCTTTTGCAAGTGATCATCAAAATGTTATCACGAAGTGTTGATGGGCAGAATGCATGGAAAAAGTTAAGGAGGATATTCAGTCGATTGATCAGAATCAATGAATAAATACATTCTCTCTGAGGTTTGTACCCATGATACTGAATGAAAATATAACCTTTTTGATTACAGGACTAGACTAAAATAGCTAGTCCTAGTAAAACATTTACTATGACATCTGCCTACGGTTCATCTAGGCTACACTGCTCAACCTACAACAATGTAAGTGTTAACACTGCTGTCAGTTACACCAGTCACTTTTCATCTGGTCGGTAGTGGTCCTGAAGTCAGAAACTGACCAGTGGATAGTGCCCAAGAAACTGCATGTGTACTCATGGACTAAACTGTGTATACAAATATAGTTTTAAAATGCATTAGTTCTAAAAGTATCTCGCTACATGTATGAGGGAGACAGCAAAGCAAACATTTTTCACCACCCGTGAAAAGCTGCTGCAACCCATCCAGCAGTACGTTTCCCTAAGCAGCTCCAGACAACTCTCTGGGTCTCCTGCAGGGGGTGCTACTGACACTATCCATGACTCAGATACTGCTGGCCCTGGCAGTGACTCCACCGCTCGATTCAGGAGAGCAGATGGATAGCTCTGAGGAGGACGGCCACAGTGAGATCATTCACACACTGCGTCTCTGGCAAAGGGCATTTTGGACTGCAATCACTTTTACTCATGTCAGTATATATATTTTTTATTTGATAAAACATGATCAAGATTCTTGAAACTGGCTAATTTAGGCCGTTGGAAAAGTCTGTAATAACCCATGAAAGGGGGTGGGGGGGGGTTTGAGGAGACACAAGGAGAGACTAATGGGTGGAGAGACTAACCCTAACCCTTATTTTCTGAAGTGGGTTTGTCTAAATGTACCACATTAGCAAACACTCAGAACCTCAGAAAAACTTCATAAACGACCCATGTAAACAGGATGAATGATTTTGCACAAGAGGGCATATTTTTGAGCATTGATAATGAGCATAGCTGATACCCTCACAATTACATTAAAATAAATCCCAAATCAGTTGTCTGGACTTAAAGCGTTTAGTTAAATAAATGGTTATCTACTACATAACTATGCTATATGCCAGTATTGACTGAATGCATGATAGAATCTGGACCGGACAAAACAAGCCTTCATAATAGTTTTGAATTTCTGGTCCTGCTTTTCATGTAAAAAATTCAAACAGAAAAAAAGCCAATTCATTATTGCTTCTCTAACACTTGGCAGGGCAATGGTTTGACGTCCCTATTTTTAATCATCATTAAAAATGCACAAATTTGTGCAGTGTTTAAGTGGGTTAGGGTCCCTCTTGCCAGTGTCACGTAGCAGTTGAGGTTTTAAGCAAAATAATTCATTGGTGATTCATACTTGATATAATGTGTAATCAAAATATGTCAGCCATGAGAAGCCAATAGGGTACATTTAGAAGGAACGACGAAGCTATGAGGTTAAAAAAAAAAAAAACTATTGTAAAATTCTCTTTACCTCTCGCTGTATTTAGTGAATATCAATATTAATAAATAACCAAAAACGAACCAAATCACACATTTACAGTGACTGCTCTGCAATCAATGACAAAAAAAGCTTTAATTTAAATAAGAGAAAAGAAAAACAAACAAAAAACAAACAAAAAAAAAACACATAAAAACTGTACATAACTCTGAATATTGAATAACAGCTCTTAAATAAATCAATCCCCCATATAACCAAAAGATGATTTTAAAAGGTGGGATGGTGTAGTATTTTACAAGTGTTGTGCAAAAGCAGGATTAATTGATTTTCTTCCCCAAATTGCATGATTTCAAGGTCAGAGAGCTTTCTTCCATGCTGGGGCAGGAACATGGCTCCACTCCACAGAGGAGGGGACGGGAACATGGCTCCCCTCCACAGAGGAGGGGACGGGAACATGGCACCCCTCCACTGAGGAGGGGACGGGAACATGGCTCCCCTCCACAGAGGAGAGGACGGGAACATGGCTCCCCTCCACAGAGGAGAGGACGGGAACATGGCTCCACTCCACTGAGGAGGGAACGGGAACATGGCTCCCCTCCACAGAGGAGGGGGTGGGAACATGGATCTCCTAAGACTCAAAGTAGTGACCTTTGAAAAATAACCAGAAATCCAATAATAATAAAATAGATTTATATATTTTAAATGTATATATATATATATATATATATTTATAATTATATACAAAACATGCTATACATAAATGGCAGAGAATCATTGGATCCCTTTTCGTATTGACACCAGAAACTGTCCAGTAACTTGTGCTCGCCTTCCTGCAATTAAGAAAAAGGAAACTCCCTGTAGCTTTGGAAAAATCATACTGACGATAGAAAGAGAAATGGCCCTGATGCTGATACACACATTACAAGCCTTGTGAATGCAGCTGTAATGTAGTCAATAGGAGCTGTAATGTAGTCAATAGGAATTATAGTCAACAGAAAAAGGGTCACTGGCTGAACATTGCTTAGCATGATGTGTGTAAAAAACCATACTGGAGCAGTCCCCAAAACAAACAAACAAAAACAAGAACGAAAAACACCAAACAAACAAACAAAACCCCTTAAGGTCTAACATCTGGTTGTGTGTTTGTGTGTGTGGAGGCTAGACAAAGCAAGTAGTGTCACCATCACCACAAACAAGATGGCTGACATTGGTGGAAGTGATCTGATCTCACACCCTGCCTGGCATGCCAAGAACATTAACTCTATCCTCATCATTGTGAAGACAGTTCAACACCTTAAGTACAATAGAAAAGTTCAATACCTGAAGATTTTGAGCATTTAAAAGTTAGACATATTGCTTTTAATCTGATATATTTAATGCCATCACAGAGGATCTTCTACCCACCTTGAAAAACCAAGCCGTTAAGTAGCTGAAATTAGTCAGAAGTAAGCAGGTGTGACTATACTAAAGCAAAACTAAAGCAGGTGTGACTATACTAAAGTGTAACAGTATGCAGAAATGAGCTTTTCGTGATTCCACTCAACATTGTAATATAATTTTCTCAAATGCTCAAAATCTCATTAAATGTAAATGCAAGATGTAAATTTAACAACAGCACAGGTGTTGAGATATGCCCAATACAGTCGTTTTTATAAGCACACACCAAAACCGCCATGGCTGTTCTTACTTCTGAATTTGTGTAGGTCTTGAAGAGAGCCCATGTTAAAACGGGGAGACAAATAACTGACTAAAGTCAAGACAGAATCAGCCAGAACGAAAGACTCCAAACCACCACCATGTGAAAAGGGCATCATTCTGACTGGTGTTTCACGAGCAAAGTCATCACTCCTCTCCAGTGAAAACAGCTGATCAGGTAACACCACCAAACCAACACCAGTGCTGTACCGGTATGGGAGGGGAGGGGAGGGGGGGGGGGTGTTGGGGACCACCCTCCCTTAATTTAGAGGAACCCACAATGCAATGGTCATCATGCCAGGTTAACCCTTAAGACCAGGTCAGAATTTAGCTTTGGCCAATTTGCACAGAAAGGAACAAACTACAGAATTAAGTAAAAAATAGACAGGTCTAAAACCCAGCCATTCAAAGCTCAATTATGCACAAAATGTTGCCTTTTCACACTGTTGAGCTAAAGCTCCTTGATCATTTACAACAACCTATAGTTACATCAGCAACCAGCCAGTACTTCATTTGCCTATTTCTGGTGGGGATGGATCAATATAAGATAAACCACCCAATAGCTGGCAGTCATGGGTCTAACTCCCAGCTGATTTATAATGCAGATTAGACCCTTCTTGATTGAAAGTGTGAAAAAAGATGTCTCAAGAAGTCCCTAACAGAGCAGTTACAGTTTAACCAGAGTATCACCACCTTTCCAGTTAGTTTCAGCATTTCACAATCAGTTACAATGAACAACCCCCTTCTTCCACATCCAAGATCAGCAATCAAATAAATATGTGTTTTTGTTTCATACTGGTATATCTTTATTCATTTTTCCCAAAGATCTTCCAACTAAAACGCTGGATATTTTTTAATTTTATATA
>JAOXYF010000003.1:17286513-17302367 GCA_028565775.1 Sternarchorhynchus goeldii
GGAGAGAGAGAGAGAGAGAGAGAGAGAGAAAGAATGAGAATGAGGTTGTGAAGTGGGGAAACAGGTTCTAGATGAAAACGGGTTCAATATCAGAGCCAGGAAAGGCCCTGATATTGGTCTTTCCTGGCCCTGAAATATTGAAAACAAACAAACCAACAGCACCACCAACAAAAAGAACGCCCCTTCTCAGAGTTTTATTACGCTAGCAATCTTCTTGAACGTTGAGGAAATGGGCTAAAGGAAACGTCAGTGACTAACAGATTTCCTACTACAGCTCAAGAGTTAGAGAAGGCACATTCCCTTGGGAAATGAACTGCGGTTTTCAAACACCACCACTAATTAGACACAACAGAATATGAAGACTAAACAATACAATGTGAAAATATATCCATACACGCAACTGGGCAAGCCTTTATGAACTGATGTAAAGTAATTTGCGACAGAAACTTAAAATCTGCCATGTGAAAATAAATTCACACCTATATCAACCTCAAACGCACTACTGTGCTCTTAAGTTGTTACCCTTCAGTGATGCCAACAGAAGTATACATGGTAATAAAAAGATGCCACATGAAATGTACAAAGACATTTCACAATTGGCCAGCTTTCGTTTGGACTTTCACATAAAATAAAATTTGTTTATTTAAGGGTCACTTGCTAGATGCCACTTCCTGAAACGTAGAGAATTTTTTTTTTTTTTTTTTAAAGTTGCAAGAACCATATTGCCAGCTGACTCACTGAGCTGGTTTTGCTTACAGGCTTCAAATGAGGAAATGTCTACTAATGGTATTCACACAGCAAAATGTCTGCTTATGAAAACAACCCACACTGAGTCACAGCAAGTGAAGGAATGCCACATATGTCAAGAAAACATTTTGCATTTGTCCACACACACCTCACTACATTATGAACCAATACAAACGTCCTATAGTCAAATCATGTAATGTCAAGTTGTCCTAATTATTTCAGCGGAATTACTTCGTGTTTATGGACGTTTATATTTAAGGTTACTACATTTTAAAGAATAGCTCATGGTTTTGCCACATGCACACTCCACTCCACTCCAACAACCTTTCTTTCTTATTATAAAAATCCTTTTTAAAGTTACAACATTTCAGTTTGCACGGTTCTGCACAAATCCAGGCCTTCATCTTACAGAATAAGATCTGCAGCATGAAGAGGATGCGCCACGATTTTGAACAATACAAGTAAGAATCTGAAAAGGATCTGCGAAGCTCAGGGGCCACAGACGAACAGGCTCTTAATCACTGAACCATATGCACTGATCCATCTTCTTGATCTTTATCACCACCCTAACCCTAGCTGCATTTCACCCGGGACACACTTGCACTGGAACTGAGCTCAACAGCAGACTCTCTCGCCACAAAATGAAGCACTATATAATGCAAGATACAGGCAGCAACACTGGGGCAATATCCTCAACTGCACTGCCAGCTCACACATCCCCCCTCTGCGCTACATCCTCTTCTAAACACTGGTACATGTTTCACAAAATGCGCCATTTGTTCTTTACTCTGAAAAGTAATATATGGGCAAATAAACGACTGGCTAGTGGGTTTTGAGGTTTCTTACTGAACTCAAACACAATGAAAAAGCTCTGCGTTACATCAGTAATGCAATTTTCTCTCAGGCAGGTAATAATTTGACAACTTAACCGAGAGTTTCTTTTTCATTAATAAACAAGCTTAGAAGCAATTAAGTGTTATTCATTAGGAGTGATTAATTTTCAAATCACATGCATGTTTATATATATAAAAAAAAACAATACTTGCAACATCTCTGCTGTTGGCACTTATACTTGCGTGCCAAAAGCATATATTTGTTGCCTCAAAGGGCCTAATGACTTCATATATGACACACAAGAAGTCATTAGGCCCTTTGATTCTTCATCTAGCCAAAAATGTTTGCAATGCAGGTCCATTCTTAAACACAGCTAACTTGGGCAAGGGTTAGTAGTATCAGACATACTGCATACTGGACTCCAGATGAAAATTTTACATTACCACACATACAATTATGCATCAAACATGCACAAACAGGGCACGAGGAAAAAGAATGTGTTTGAGCTGCCGAGACGGAGTTGGTCTACTGAAAGAATACATTCAAGCAGCCAAATTTTCAAATACGTCTTAAAACCACTGAAACATACGGCAGCATTGAAATAAATTGGAAATGTACATCACAATCCAACATCTGTACCCGATATTTTCAGGACACTCTGCACCTCTGTGGGCAAGACACATATAACCAAATGTCCCAACCAAACTGGACTGCAACGTTTCTAGTCTGGCTCATGAAAGATTAACAAAAGCGCTGCTTTAGGGGGGGAGAAAAAAAAAAGCCCAATGGCCTATTAAGCAACATGTCTTAAGTAAATTAAGTTGTAAACCCAAATCTGCAGAATGTCAACACAGTCTGAAAGGGTCATGTTGGATTTTCATGCATTCTTGTCAGAGACGGTGTCAGCAAATTAGTACACTCAGCAAAGGTGTTGACTGACCCATTATCATAGGGCGCACTATGTAACGCTGAGCATTCTTGAGACAATGCGTGTGAGACAACGTGTAACAGGATGATGCCATGTATCATTATTATTGATGGCGAAAGTGATCCTGTGGTTTAGGGGAGAAACAATGACCCCCGTTTCCTCATTCTGGTGGCGCTGCCATGAGAGAAGGTTACTTGTGTGAATGTACAAGCAATATAACTTTTGAGCTGAACAATTAGCACAGCGACACAACTCTCAACATTATCCAGAAAACCTCAGGAAAAATCTTTTTTTTCCTTCTTTAATTAGAATGTCTAATACACTCAGTCCACCCAACTTTTTTTTCAGGTTGTTCTTGACTAATCATATGGGATTAAATACATGCTGTAACAGCATATTTTATTTAGGCCCATGTATTTTTTTTGTCTGCATTGGACAATTTACTGTTGCATTACGTGCCTGTAAGAATATATGCTATCATACTGAATGTAAGGTATAGGATTTGTTTTGGCCATTTCCATATTTTGTTGTTTTGTTGCAATGCCGAAAGCAACATTAGTCTCGAGTTAAAACGTATGTGATGGGTAAAAATGTACTACACTACATTTATTGGAAACTTGAAATAAATAATTAAAAAAAAAAAAAAAAAAAACTTCCTAGGGCAATTTCTTTCCCAAAGCACAGTGCTATAACAAACGAGTGAAGAACAGCTCAAACTGAACATGCAGTGTAGAAACTTTTACTTTAGTTTCAGACTTTTTCCCCTTCAGCAGGAATAATAAAACCACATATCCAAGTAATTTCATGGAAGGTATGACCATGTATTGACTCCGTTCTCTGTAAGCTTTGCATTCTGCCCTGCCCCCCCCCCACATGGAAATTCTGCTTTCCACAGGAGTTCTCCTTAAACTACTTTCAATATAATGTGCAATTACCACATAGTACAATTATGCTGCAGTGTGAAGATACTGAGTGTTCTCTTATTTGAAATACTTTAGTGACACAGTGCATCTAGGTTAAATGAGACATTGTTGTATACTGAACTGTGTCAGTGATCATTTTGAGTTTGTGAGAGCAAAGATTTGCAGCTGCAACAAAGCATTCACACAATAGCAGGTCAGGTCAAACACATCTATTAGTTAATATTTTGCTCCAAATAATCACAAGATCAGTGATTGAAGAGTTAGTTACTGGCAGTCACTGTTACCAAACATAGCATGTTTGTATAACATAGAATAACTGGTTTGGACAATTAATCATGAAAACTGTATTAATTACATGAGAAGATAACATCACTTTGTGAAATATTAAACTAAATACACTCACCATGTACAGAAGAAATGGGAAGGCCAAAAGGAATATCCAGAGGTAGAGATGGAAGCAGTTGGAAAAGGTGCTCTGATGGGGGTCAACATACCAGCCTCCAGTAAGTGAGGCCCACACCCCCTGTCGCAATATCTGTAGTGCTTGAGAGCCCATCTTTGTCTTTTAGATGAGATGGCGCAAGCCAGGTCTGCTTCCACGTAGATAAAAATCCCTTCTCAAAGTCTCTCCAGTAGCACTTCCATCGGGGTCCAATGCTCCACGTTCATTGACTTATCAAGCAAGACTGCCCAACAATTTGCACTGAGACAACCGAAAGGGTTAGACTGTGCTCTTTCAATGTAAACTGGTACATTCACATGCTTATCCAGTATCCCTTCTATAGTGCAGTGTGTTAAGTGATTTTGGCACAATTCTCACTCAAGGATCATGTGAAAATATTCATCTTGAGAAGTTATGAAAACAGCTTGGTTTGGTTTCTTTACAATTTTCTAGCACCTTGAAACAAACTTCAATAAATAAAAAGGTCATTCTGATAGTAGGTTTCAAAGCAAGAAACTGAATCTATACATTACCCAAAACAACACCGAAGTGTGGGACTTTTAGACCAAACTACACTTATTCAGAGTTTCTTAATCTTACTCAAACTGACCTTAATAAGAAGACTGGCTTGTGTAAGTTTGTCAAAAGATATGTATTAGAAGCGTTCAAAAAAGAACTGCAACAGGCTTAAATAAATTTTAAAGAACAAGGTTTTCACCGTTTGCTATGACTATTGCTGCATCCTAGATACAAATGTGACATAGCCTAACTACAGCTTCAGACTCCTGAGATATTGCACACAAGCATCTGTCAGCTTTCAGAAATAAGAAGGAAACTTGTTTCATTTTGTAAAAATATGTAACGGTAAACACCTAGTGATGATAAAGCGACATTTGATAAACAACCATTTAGCTAGTTACTGTACTATTTTAATCTCACTGAGGCAGCTTTATAGCTACCTGGTCTAGGCCGAATCAACGTTAGTCTCATCACTTCATTTCAGACAACTTGAATCCACGGCTAGCTACAATTTAGCTAAGCTAACACCAACCGTTTTAAACAGTCATTTGAGGGGCGTTCTTTGAAATATTTCATTCGTTTGGGCAGCTAACGACCAGTGATATCCTGACGTCAATTAACGTTAACAAGTCAATGCTATATGTCGGTTAGCCAGGTAGCTATCCAGGTTAGTCAGGTAGCTAGCTAGGAAAGGAAATCCAGATAGCCTAATGAAACCAGTTAAAAGAAACTGCTATTTGTCAAGTAATGTCCGACAGGTATTATGTAGCCTTATAATCTACCTTGCGGAAAACATGACGCTAACTAAGCAGAAACTACAAATGAGTTTGTTAGCATAGCTATCTAATATAGCTAGTTAGCATCGAGGAAGCTAGCATACCTCTTAACGGTAGTTAGAAGTTAGCTACCTTATTTGAATAGCAACACCAGGCAAGATGGCTAGCTACGTTAGCTAACTAGCTAGCTATTATTAAACTTCCAAACGTTAACGTTAGTTAACATTGCCTAAAACCAACAACTAAAACATAACTGTTTCGCTAGAAAGTGTCTATCAACTCGCAACATGTGTCGTGGCTTAGGTAGGTAGCTAGCCAATTCTTTCGGAAAACATCTGCTTAATGTGTCAAAATTAGCCAGCTAGCGTAGCTAGCAAAATCACTGGAAGTTCACTTGCGTGGCTACATTAGCTAGCCAACACACTCGCCAGTAAAGCTGAAATGTCTGGCTTGTAAGACCAATTCTGGCAAAATACCTAGCTGTCGCCGTAATAGCTCACCAATTCAACAGCCACTGTAAGCGAACGAGTTATTTAACTCTCTCGCATAACACACACGACTGGACTGCGAAAACGACGATTTCTTTAGCTAGCTAGTAGGCTATACATCGAAGAGTAACAATTTTAGCCCAGAGTAGAACAGTGGAATCCATTTAATTATGTTAGCAAGCTAGCTAGCTAATTAGGCCAATTTGCCCTAAAATAGTCCACGTATAATGCTCAACAGCCCATAAAAAGTACACTCGTATCTAACAAGATAAAAAAACTCACAAAACATAATAAACGCACAAATTACTGAACTGTACTACAGCTTCCCGTAAACTCTTGTCCCAATTACAAAGAGGCTGTTATTAACCCGGCTAGCTAGCTCGCTATCATAAGTAGCAAACTGACTGATCATTGAATTTTAGCTATAGAGCTAGCCAGTTATCGCTTACAAACTAGCTTGTTAGCAAACTAGCTAAATCTTTTAAACTGGAATCAAGTAACTATAATATCCATATATCCACATGTGGTGAGATAATAACAACGTAAAATATAAGTACTTATTTATGTGTTCATTGCGATAGCCAGTTCTGCATGTCCCCAAATACAGTGTTTGATAATTCCATAAATATCTTCCTTTTCAACCTGCTAACTTATAGCTAGTGTCGAATTCTTCCATGTACACAGGTAGCAAACGCCCACTTGCCGGAAGTGAACAATGCTTTAAAAGGATTGGCTAAATCTAGAATCTATCAGTTCACTTGTCATCGTCGATTCGTTGTTTCTGAAAACATTCCTTCCACGACCTTTTTCCTGTTTCATACATTCTGCCATTGGATAGGATCTGTGTCGTTCCATAGAATTCTATGCTACATACTATGCTACATAGTTTACCCGAAAATGGTGATTAATAAATGAACCAGAGAATTATTAAATATTTGGGCTCGGCTAATAAGGATGGACCTGCCAGCCTTACAGTAGGTCTACTAACGAGCAATCAATTAGCCCTAAAGATTTATTTTTATTTTGGAACTGTCAACCCTAATTAATTGACTCAGAGTTAATTGACTCAATATTGTAAATCCGCTTTACACTTGGTATTGGTCCATGTAATTTTACCCATTCTTTGATGCAACCATACACACACTGTTATTAGATACAGTTAGTGTCGGACCTTTGAATCAAATGCAAATTCTAGTCATTAATTAGGTTCTCGTTCATTCTCTCTCTCTCTCTCTCTCTCTCTCTCTCTCTCTCTCGCCCCCCCCACCGTCTCTCTTATACACACCTTGACAGTAGATGGCACTCTTATCATTCTACATTTTTTTTTTTACCCAACTGCATTCAACTAGTTTTGGAAAGCTCAGCAGATTTCTCATTTGCCACAACACCACCGCACAATATCATTTGTAGTCTAATTTTACAGTCTAATGTTCTGGTCATGTTATTATTTTTAATGCTTTTTCCTATGGCACATTTTTATGTTGATGTACTGTTTCTCAAATACAGTTTTTACCCATACTTTATATGTGTCACTATATATAATACAGTTTTTACCCATACTTTATATGTGTCACTATATATAATGACTTGGAAATTCAGGTTGTGACTCATGAGACCGATAAGTGAAAAATCAGTGTGATGTAGTGCTCAGATACTATTCCACAAACTTGCCACACTCTGGCACAGTTTCAAGTCAGCCATTAGTTACTTTCCCTTTATACCTCCACTCAGCAAATACCTGATGCAGCAGCGAAGAACAGTTGGAGAAGCAAGTAGGTACGCATTTCAATAAGGCTACTTTTCATCATACATTTAAGCGAACCTAGAATAACTGGACTTTCTTTTTTAATCAAGTAAACAGACGTCCTAATCAGACAGTTCCTCCAATTTCATGCAACTTCACAACTATGTGATTTTATAGTGGGGGTCTTTCTTTTCATGTCTCTCACACCCCCAGCCATCTCACTCCGTCCCACAAAAAACTTCTGTTTACCTTTCTAAAAATCAGTGTTGATTGTGGTCATCTTTGTCTTTGTTTCATTATGGCATGTCTGGAGCTTCATCCAACACAAACCCAAGTCATGAAACCCAGTGCTGAAATGAGCTGTGTATTGATGGATTTTTGATAGCAGGCTTTTCTGTGCTCCACCATGTAGGTATGAATTGCTCAATTCAATATCAAAGCTGATCTGCAGGACCATACCTGTGATTTCTTTTGTGTGCACACAGTTTGTTATGAGATTGGTCCCCCCCCCCCTTACAGAGTGGGAGGTGGGAGCTGCTTTCATGTCACACAAGTTCATAGCCACTACTGTCCAAAGCCTTGTGCTTAGATCTGAGCAGTGTGACAGCAAGGAGGAATTCAGTGGCTGTGCTTTATATCACCACTATGTGGCTACTCCTCGGCCATGAATCCATCTCTACCATAAAAAACAGATGATGAAACTGAGGTGCAATAAAACTTCTTGACTCCACAGTTTGAAAACTTGCATACAGGACTAGCAGACATATTGAAGATGGCAAAAATTCAATAAGTTAAGCAAATTTATAAATGTGTGAAG
Organism: Sternarchorhynchus goeldii; assembly: GCA_028565775.1. Classification (NCBI taxonomy): domain Eukaryota; kingdom Metazoa; phylum Chordata; class Actinopteri; order Gymnotiformes; family Apteronotidae; genus Sternarchorhynchus; species Sternarchorhynchus goeldii. The sequence continues at coordinate 17,294,732 of JAOXYF010000003.1, forward strand.
AGTAGAAATCATAACATATATTTAAACTTTTTAATACTTGGTCAAATATAAGAATTTAAATGGTTCATATGTAAACATTCTCCTCAAAACATAAAACTACTGTATATTAATTCATAAGGCCACAGTATCACAAACCCTATCATCAGACAGCTGACTGGTGATTTGTGTAACTTGTGAAGGAAAACATTGAGGCCCCTAAATCCAGAAGAGGGCAATATTGTGTATTAATTTCAAGAGAGCTGTACATAACAAACCACAAAAAGGAAATAAGACACAACACTAAATGAGAAATTTAAGAAGTATATAACCAAGTGTATTTTTTCCTCTGTCAATGTACACTTATTTAAATTCATCTCACAGGAACACTTTACAATAACATTAAGTAAGAACGGGAATATACTCTGATCAGCCTATGTAAATGGCAACCATATTGGGAAAAAATACAATTTTAAACAATGTAATAAAAATAACTGAAAAAGTTAGAGACATATGGCTAAATTTGTATTCCTGGTGGAATTTAAAGAAAAATGAATAACAATTTGCAAACATTTTAATTAATATGTTTTCACATTTTCAAATCACCTGAAGTGACTGAAATAAATGTGATGACCACTTTTGAGAGTAAAGATTTATAAACCTTTCTCTGATTACAAGTACTGTCATCTTGGGAAAGTAATATTGTCAAATGTGAGAAATACCTAGACATTACATTGCATTTTTTTAAACCTTTTTCTTTTCTGGGAGTTGTCCTCTTTATATATAAAAATGTGGACTCAAGTTTACGGCGCTCTATACAGAAATACCTTTTCTGGAGTTGTTGTTTGCCGTATTTTTTATTTTTTTTTCCCTTCAAGGCCATGGAGGACGGGAGCCTCTTGGAACATGTTCTCTGTCTCACAGCAAAGATGCTGGGGAAGTTCTGCAGAAATGACTTTTCCTCTCATTTGTATGCACTTTCCCCAGTCTCATTCAGTAGGCGTTGCATTGTAGCTTCAACATCATGGAGAATATATGAGCAGAGAAAGAGTCCCGAAGTCTAGTTATGTCTTTCTCATGCCAGAGGATGAACAGGGACAAACACTCACGCGCACACGCATACAAACAAACCTGTATCCTGATGTCAGCAACGTCCACAGAATTTTTTATTTACATAAGTACAGTGTCTTTTAATGACGCGAATATCTCCAGCTTTCTTAGGTTTCTTTATTCAAGATCTTTTATCTTCCATGACAAGTTATGAATCCCTCCAGGAATGGGGCGAGAGTTCTCCAGTGGATGAAAATCAACCTACTGATTTCATATCAAACAACTCTCCAATCTGAAAGTTGAATGTGAATACATCATGCATGGAACACCAATAAGTAGCCTAATAGATAACGAACATCTTAGCACCATGGAGAGTGCGAGAGAGAGAGCGTGTCCAACATTCATACATCTCCTGCAGCTCTTTCAAAGTCTTACAGTACCTATAACCCTCAGAGTATCACACCCAAGCTACAACTTTTAAACATAGGAAATGTCATGGTAGTCTAGTGACTATAATGTGTACAGAGTTTCGAATTAAATATAAAATGTCTTATATGAGTCATACATGATATAGATTCTTATAGAACCACGTTACTAGCATTTCACATTTTTCTATACTCCATATTCAGCTTGACCCAAAGGTACCAACTGCACAGCACATCTTCCAAATATTGCTGTTTTTCCATAAAATAATCAGTGCTGTCATGGAAATGTTCAGTTTAAATACTGTTGACCCATTTTTTCTTACTAAGAACATAATTAACTCTGTGAAAAAAGATTCAATTAATTAACTCAATATTCAAGCAGTGACACAAGAACACTTGCTTGTCCAATACTTCACACAGTTATTTACTGTTCAGTGTGAATTATAACATCAAGAATTCATTTTTTTTCCATGACTCAAATTTCAGGATTCAATTGATTTTACCCTAAAATAGCCAAAGGATTATAACATTGGCCCAACAGACAATACTAAGTAGCAGACACTAGCGCCCACTGACATGGAGCCAGTGGGGAGGGGACTTCTTCCACTTTTCATAAGTGATTCATTAACATCTAGGGAAGCCTGCACTCTGGAAACAGACATTTTAATTGCAAAGAGAACTATTAGCATGTCATCATTTAGCAATGTAATGAAAGATTTCCTAGAGAGGCAAAATGGATTAAATGAGGTTAAAAAGGCTTTGTAAAACACCCAAGATACGGGCATTTACCTCCTTTAGCAGTATTTTCCCGTACCTCTCCTCATCTTACTGAGCCATTAAGAGAAAAATGTCAAATTTCAATAAAAGATTGGGAGGTTTAAATGTTTGATGATGAAAAAGAGGTGATTTCAGCTATAAAATCCGCAGCCCACTATCTCTCTCACTCTCTCTCTCTCTCTCACTCCCCCTCTCCCTTTATCTTTCTTTTTCGCTCTATCCCCCACTCCTGCCTCAGACATAATACTCCTTGTCTTTGTTTTTCTTCCCCTTGGTGACGGTCTTGGCCACGGCAGCAGTCGTGCCGGGCGTCTTCTCCTTGACGACGGCCCCATTACTCTCTGTGCCAGAGCCGCGGCTCTGGTCGACCTGGTAGGAGCCTTCATCACGGTTGCGGTATTTATACATGGCGTACAGGAGGATGAGGATGCAGAGAGCGGCGGCTGCTACGATGCCCACCACCATGCCGGTGGTGCTGCTGGACTCACGAATCACCTCCACTGCGCCAGGGAGGCCCTTCTCAATTGGACCTGTGGGGCGAGCTGTGGGCACATGGGGGAAATCGGGCGGGTAGGTTAGTCCGGGGGTGATGCGGGAGGACGGAGCGGGGGGAAGCAGCACCTGGTCGCGGGTGTTCATTTTACCTGCGGGGATGTGGAGCTGGTCGGGGTGGGTGGTAGGGGCGGGAGGGGCAGGGGGGCGACGGCCACTGGGGTTTGGACCCCCACTTTTGCCCACAGCTGGGGGAGGAGGCAGGACTGTCCTGTCAGTGACCATTGGGGAGTTTTTATAGAAGTCCTCGTCATCGGACTCAGTCATCTCCCCCGAGCCAAAGGCAGACACCTCCATGGGGTCGCCACAATCCTCCTGGTCTGGGGGGCATGGCGGTCGGGGGTCAGACAGGGTGAGGGACTCTTTGGTGGTCTGGAGGGGGCTGAGGGAGGTTGGGGGAGGGGGAATCGCGGGGAAGTGGGTGGCCACGAGCTGAGGATCTTGGGTGTCCACGGTAATTATAGGCAACACTAATTCACCTCCTGTGATGAGAAACAGAGAGGAAAAAGGTAAGAGGAGCAAGAATTAGTGCAGCCAAAAGAAATCGCTGTCTAATAAAATCACTACAAACTCATTTATCAATACCACGTACTCTTACAAAATATCACATTATCTAAAAGAACTCTACAGTGGTAACATTCTTAAGATATGTACAATGAGTAAATACTGACACATAAACATAACCTTAGCATATGTTCTGCTGGTGGCTAATGTAGATACTTTAAGATCATCTGCTGGAATAAATAGTACAGCTGGTTCCTGGTTCCTCTTTGGTAAAACATAATATCAAGCCATGGAGTTTTGGGTCACTTACATCAATAAATAGGCCGCATGATTTTTGCATGGAAAAAAGCAAATTACAAAAAAGAAAGCTGTGTAAGATGGTCTTTTATAACACCACTTCTCTCCCCTTCATATTGTTTTAGCTGTATTTCTATTGCAAAAATACATTGAACATTTTTTTTTTGGTGGTCAACTACTATCTTACTATTAATATACTTTCTCTATTCAATGATATTCTCCATGCATGAAGACATTAGAATGATGGAGGACGTTCCTTTCTTCAGCAATGTTAGAGTATAAATAATGAATATAAGCTAATAAGAAAAAGTGAAAGTGAATTTGGGATTAAGAAACTCATCAATCTGTTTTGGAGTCTTGAGATTATAGATTAGATATAAATACAGATCAGTGACAGTTAGAGGGAGCCTCTTGTATCCAAGATCGTTATCAGAACTAACTGAGACAAATCATATAGCTTTGTTCACCGAAGTGTCTGACTGCAATACCAAACAAAGCAACATTCCCCTAGTAATGAGACCCATTAAGAAATCTGCTGGAAAGCATGTAAGATCAACCTCCTGACTCAAGGAATGTCTCTGCTGGAAACTAATCACAGAGGGGAATGACCACTCTGCAATGTAAATTAGCTAGAGTGGAGAGACCTTTGGTTTAGCTTTCATACACTAGACTCCAATCACTATTCATTCCGGATTAGAGGAAGCTCCATGAAATAATAACTCCAGCAGGAAAGGTTCATTCCTATCATCACTTTAACATTACATTAATACAAAGGAAAAGCAGAGAAATTATCATGGGATTAAATTATTCAAAACAGCACAATCTGTTTTATTAAATATAAGGCTATTTCTGCAGCTGCTACATATTCATAATTATGAAAGAAAAGTTTTATCTCAGAATTTAGATACTAAGCATTTTTACAATACATGGGAAATCGCAAGGTTTCTATGCTAAAATAACATTGCACCATAAAGGCACTTTTTAATTTAATTTGCAGACAGTCCCTTAAAGCACTAGATAGCAATCTGACACTTGACGGTGTCAGATTCTGACTATAAGAACATCTCTGTCTCTGCTGTGGTTGTGGGATGTCATACATTACAAACAGTGGCTCTTTTTACAGTTCATACTGATGGGCGTGGAAAAGTTAGGACGACACTGTCTGAGAGTACACAAAAGAGGGTGTGAGATCTCACAGTTGGTCTAATGTGGACTAATAAAGCAGCCCCGTAAAAATGTTCACAGGAATAATCTTCAAGACTTTAAACCTTTAAACATCACTGTTTCATTATATACTTGTTATATCTGAACAGTGAGGTAATTCAGTTGGGCCAGTGGCTGACTCTGGACTGCTTGCTTTTTATGGTTTCTGGTCTCATATGTGTAACTACATTGGTGTAATGAACTCTTTCTAATAACATGTCTGTCTCTGACAGCACCGTAACAAGTGTAGCCCACACCACGTTCACAGCTACATGTCTGAAAAAGCTAAGCTAGCTGTGTCCTAGGCCTGTATGGTTAGCGGTTACGGGTGTGTGTGTGTGTGTGTGTGTGTGTGTGTGTGTGTGTGTGTGTGTGTGTGTGTGCGTGGTCGAGGTGCCTGTGCTCGGGGCCGGGCCTGCGGGGCTGCTGGCCTGCCCGCGCCTTCACTCACCGGTGCCAGGCTCGCACTCCTCTAGGTCCTCGTCATCGCTGGGGCACTCTGCCGACGCCACCAACAGGTCGTCGGAGTTCTGCACAAGGAGGACACAGAGGGCGGGCGGGTGGTGACGACCACAGAGCACGCTAAAGCGTCTACGAATATGCAGGAGTTTTGTTTTTTCCTTCATTGGCGCCGTCTGACCTAACTACAGCTTTTGTTTCAGTTGAGAGGTGCTAGTGTTTTTTTGCTCTTAACGTACAGTTAATTCTTTCTTTGGTTAATAAGCTGACAGTAGATACTGACCCAAGGATGAAATCTTGGAAGGTGATATGTATTAACATGTAATATCACCACATAGAAAGCCCCTGTATTGCATGTGATGTATAAAATACACACCAAGCTGGAGCACCTCTGATCCTGGTAGGGCTCAAACTAAATTAACATTCTGTACTCACACCTCATATTCATAAAACATGTAATTGGATCTGGGCTGTGACGGATTTTAATGCATCAGTTTGTCCTCTCCTATCAAGAGGTCATAACAATTTCTCTATTCACTTGGATGAACATACCTCGGTTCTACACCTAACCAGATAGGCGTGGAGTATAGGAGGAGTCTTATCGATGGTGGCAGTTATATTGCTATTTTGCTCCCACAAATAATTCTACAGGTAAATTCATACCAAAACCTGAAAATAAATTCAAACTCTTGACTGGACTGTGACCTTTCATATTAGGAGACGCTCTCCATAAACATAAATAATAGATTCTTCCCCAAGTACAGACATAGAAGTGTCTGGTGTCAGAAACATACAGCACCATAACAGCTGAAACTTCCCCACAAGTTTCCTTAAAGTCAGAGCTAACATAGACCATCTTTGTGTCCTTGTGACCCATCTTTCTCGTTCATCAAAATACAGCTAATAAGCTTATTGTATTTGAATATGCTGTAGCACTGGGCCATAAATAAGATATGACTGACATCCATTTATTTACTGAATTACCTTGCAAATATTCCTAACCAGTTTCTGCTAAAAAAGATCCCATTGGTCTCTGGTTTCATGTGACATGACACCCAGCATACACTTGAGGGGATTATGGAACATCTGAAACCTAAACCAGATGATTATGTCCCCTCTAACTGCACTGAACAAGCTCAGATTGTTCTTCTTTTATCGCTCCATTATCATTATGGAAATAATCAGATAACATATTATATAAGCTTTTCATTCTTTGAGTATTGATTTACTTGAACATTGCTACAGTTAGAGAAAACCATACTGGAAAAAGATCAAAGGCACCATAATTTCACCATCAAAACTTTTCATAAAATGATCAAAGTCACTGGTGTGTTTTTTCTGACAAATGAAATGCTAAAATAAATGTGCTTTTGAGTCTGATCTACTATGCACACAACACTCTGACTGACATTCTGAGCCTCTCATTAAAAGAGAGCAACATTAGTTTTGCCTGGCTGCATTTATTAAAGCATAATAAGGACCTTTCTTATCTGCAATTCTACACAATGCATGTGTGTTTAATAAGACAAGTTTATGAAGTGTGCTGAAATCACTGGTTATGTTTATTTCGATATGAGTGTAAGGTTCTTAATATGCACCATGACTAATTTGTGTCATAGCGGAAAGACAAACACAAAAATGTTCTCATTTTAGGGCACTTAAAATGTCGCATTTCCAAAGAGAGAGAGGCAAAATGCAGATTTCTTCATCAAGACCTGGGATAGCGTTCATCACAGCGGCCGACTTCCCCACGTATTTGCGAGGTCGAACCACAGCTTCACTTTACAGGACATGCCAGTCGCTTATATGAGCGGTACAAAGCGAGCTCAAGGTCATATAGAAGCTTCCTTGAAAGAAAAAAAAAAGCAAAACTGGCCTCAAGTACGTGGGAGAAATAACACACGGCTGCCTCTGTAGTTGGGTTTTTTTTCTCCCTCACACTTGGGCTTGAACTTGTGATATGTGTGGAAAAGTACCACCAAACTGTGGCTGCAGGTCATTCCAGCCCGAGGAGTCAGGAGAATGCTGGGAGGACAGGTTACCTACACTGCTCCCATTATGGAAGGCTTTATACACCTTTCTGTATGAATAGAAATAACATCTCACTCGAAGTGAGCGACTGCCCTTTGAAATGTCTTCCTCCCCCCCACACTAATGTTAACGCAGCTCGTCTCAGGGCCTGAATGAGTTTCCTATCTATGACACCGCACTGAGTATCGTTCTATTTAAATCCCTTCCTCCCTTTCTGGGACAGGCAAAGCGGGGGTGTACTGGGAGCTGTGTGTGCAGCTCTGAACCATCTCCCTCATTTTCCCATTCCCCTACTTCCGCTCTGGGTGCCTATTTATATACATCACACCCCGGGTTCTCAGGCCTCTGGCTCCACCCCCCAT
>JAOXYF010000003.1:17302445-17319599 GCA_028565775.1 Sternarchorhynchus goeldii
CTCCCTCCCCCCGTTAGAGCTACTTCTTACGATGGCTGCCAGTCGGTCTCTACCTGACACTGACTGTTATTGAATGTGCCCTTTTTATTATCAATTACCATCTTCTGATCAATGGAGTTGAACAGCACGCAAATAAAGGCTGCCAGGGTGGGAAGAATGCAGGGAAGCTTGGCGGAGGTGTTCCTGATCTGCCACGTCACCGCTGGCAATGCCTGGCGAGCGATGCCACATATGACAATCGATAGGATGAATATTAACGAACCCCCTGTAGCGATATTGGCCTGCAGTTGCAGAAGCTTATTTTAGTCGAGAGATAGAGAAGCCGGGTGTGAGTCACATTCAGAAAAGCTCAGTGTCACCAGATACATGAGATGAACGTAAAGAGTCAAATGCTGACATTTGAAGAAAGGAGAAAGAACAATTGTACTCGTTTGAAATGAGCAGCTGAGGATAGAAATTCTGGGAAAAGAAGAGACACTGAAACAAGAATGAAAACCCAAAACAACCGACAGTGACAGTGTTTCATCTGTGTGACAGTTAAACCATAAAAAATTAAATTAAATTAAATGAACACTTCATCGCAGTTTTATTTTTGTAAAAAAAAAAGTACTTTCAATAAAACATATTAATTCAAAACATTCCTGTCCTGCCTGTGTCCTGTCGTGCCTTTGATAAGAACAGTAATTAGCGATAATGATTTTAGAAAGAACAGGGACGTTTAAAAGAGCACAAGTGAAATGGGAAAGGCAAACAGGGATGAAGTCAAAAACACAGAATTTGCATCTGAAACGGGCAGAAAGCCAATTAGTGAACATCCAATCTTTGCCACAGTGAATACTGGTGCGTAATATTTTCTTTTCTAGGCCAACATAAGACAAAGTTTCACTGCAGGCCAAGTTAGCCAGTCAACCTTATCTATGTCCACCGTTACTGCAGGTGTAGTACATGTCTTTATTTATTGGGCATCTTGCGTTCAGGGCAGGAGGGACTAGGAGAGGTGGGCAGCTGCTGAAATGCTACATAGTGCTCTAAGAGCTCCGAAACTATTTATTTGGCTGAATTCGATAAATTAACAAGTTTACACTGAAGAATGAAGGTGTAGTTCTTGTCTCTTGTCATTGCTAGCTGGCTAATCGCGCCTCCCCTGAATGTCGTTTAAGAGGTTTTTACTTGTTTGGACTAGCTTTGATGCTAGCTGTGGCCGTGGCCTCCCCCTGCTGGCAGCCACCGGCACTACGGCGGCATGGCTTGCAGAAAGGGGTGGTTTCTGCTTTGCTTTTGTGTTACACGTGTTTATTCTGATTTGTTGCCGTGCCTCCTTCAGGTGGTGCACGTTGTCTGTAGCCACATCACCTGCGATTTATTATGTCATTATGTCGCTCGATATTTAAAGCCCTTTGTGTTTCTGTGACTGTCGTCGGGTGCTAATGTTACGTTGGCTTCTTTTGTTCTTTTGTTACCGCACTTTTATGTTTGGTGTACTAATGTACTGATGCAGCTGTTTTCCCCAAAAGTTAATCAAAATGGTCATCAATGTTTGTTTGTTGCTTTGATGTAAACATTTTTAAAATGTCTTCTCTGTATGGAGATGCAGGCTATTGCAGCTTGTTGCATTGCAAATCTGTTCTAACATTAACAAGAACGTGCAATTAGCTTAGTATGAAAACACCAAGAAGCTGGTTTGGAGTATATAAAGCAGTTAATAAAGTACTGTGGGATGACTCGCAGACCTCTCTTCTCCATCTCTATCCTCTACTAGGACGACTAGATTGTCTCCGTCCTCCTCACCTGCGTGATGCTATCCTTTAGGCTGGGCGAGCGCTGTCTGCGGGTGGTTGTGGTGGCCATTGTGGTGGTGGTCTCCATGATGGTGGTGGACATGTCAGCGGCGGCCGGAGGTGTGGCGGAGGTCGTCTCCGTGGACAGGACGGAGGGCGCATCGCCCACTAGACGCAGGTTGCCCTCCACCTTCACGTTTGGGTCGCCCTCAGCGGCCAGCTTCAACACCTGCAGCCCGTTGTAGTACAGACCCGAGATCTGGCCCTGGAACGGCCGGCCTTTGTCTTGGCCGCCGATCTTAATGGCCGCCTGGCTGTTGAAGATGGTCAGCTGTCGTCCTGTGATCGAGCAGGATAGAGGGACAGGAAAGGAGAAGAATGAAAGGCAGAGGGAGAGGAAGAGTGGAACAGAGGTGAAATGACAGCAAAGTAGATAGAAGCATAGAGGCAAAGAGGCGTCAGTGTGGACCGCAAGGTATTTCCTACCATGTGGTTTGTTGGGTCTACCTGCATGGGCCGATAACACTTTGAACATTTGGACCTAGGAAAGGACACCTCTAATTCTAATGCCCTTTAACTTGTGACCCACACAGAACAGGAGCCAAAGTGATGTATAATGTACAGAGTCAGTGATCAGCTACAAAGCTGTGGCTTTGATAAAAAATCAACGTGTGAGAGCAGTGGGAAAAGGCTCTTATTGTAAAGACAAGTTTATCATCATCTGAACCTCATTAACCTAGTTGAACTTGAGTGACAGATAATGAACTGAATAAAGGGAGTAAAATTAGAAAACAATATTTATGAATATGTAAAGAGCTTTTGGGGATGTTTTATTCAGAGGTCTTGTTGTTGTTAATCTGCATGGATAAGTGTCATCTGCCAGCTCCAATGCTAATGTGTTATCAGGGCATGAGGGGTTTCTTCTTCATCCTCAGACTGCATGCATGGACCGCAATATGGTGCGCACACACACACATACACACACACGCACACACACACGCACACGCACACACACACACACACACGCACACACGTGCACTCACAAATTCTCTGTTAAGACTCTGGTCCCCTGAACTCTCCATTTAGCTCTCTTGCCAGTAACACACATCCAAAAATGGCTGCACCAGAAGGAAGACTCTCCTAGTTTCAAAACATCCCAGATTACATGAATTCTTTTCACTTTACTGAAAGAAAAGAAAATTTAAAAAATCAAAAAGTGTTTACTTAAGCACGGATATTACTATTGGAAATCTGTAGGCTTCCCTTTATTACAGGTCTAATTGGCAAAATAACGCTAGACTTACTGGCAAGCATCCAGTCCAAATGAGCTGCCATGCAAACACAGTGACTATTCTAAACACTCCTATTTGAGATGATCAAGAGATGAGGGACTGAGAAACAAAAGGGGAACTTTATCCCTCTCCTCGCTCCTGACGTGTGGCCGAGGAAGCAGTACTCTGACACAGTTGATTATGAAGTGGACAGTTGTTATGCTCTTAGTGAGAGCCACTCCATGTTTAATGAGAGGTTGCCTTTCAACACAAGCAGGCCGTACTTTTTAATGGTGGAACAGTAACTAAGCTTGACACAAGTGCGTGTGGGTAAAAAGACCAGAAACTCACGATTAATTTTGTCTGACAGCGTGCGGAAATTTAGTTCCATACTGTTACTCTTTTTGTACCTTTTTCCATGTTTAAAGGAGATTATAAATCATGAGTCATTCAGCTTTTGCACAGCCACGTTTACGTTCTATCTCTTGATGCAATTCTGACCCTGGAATGAGTAAGAATGGCTCCCTTGATTTAACATTTTACCAGAATCACTGAGCTCCTGGACGAGTGGCAACTCCTAGCTTGCTCATATGTCCATCAGAGCAGACTGCAATTCGATTTTAGTTTGTCATGAGCAGTTCAAGGTTGGACTGGGCTTTGCCGTTTAACACATGCTTGCTGAACAATGCAAAAAAACAGGCCTGAAGGGATGAATGGAGAATCTGAGGAGCAGAGAGCACTTTCCAATACACACTGTTAAGTTATGGAAACAGAACTCAATGCACATAATTCCCCACTAGCAAACATCAACATTATAGCTGCCATTAAAGATAACATTCACACCATTCACACAGGACATTAGCTCTGATAGATGAAGGTTTGGAACATTACAAAGGATCCATTGTTACATACGTTAAAGGGACATTGTTTAGGTCAACTGTACACGTTTTGTTATACTGATGGTAATTTCTTTCGTATTTCATTTGTGGTAAGATCCTTTTCATTTGTAGTTATAAAATGTTTAACCCTCTGAGTTATTCATAATTATTACAGTTTAGTGACGGTTTAAGAAATAGTTACTTTGGGTTTATTGACTTTAAATCAAAATGCAAGATTAAATCTACAATGTATAGGGTAGGCACAATCTGCATTGTAGATGTTTTGTTGAAATATTTGCGCATATCTGAAAGTTGGATCGGTATGTTTATATTTGGGATGGTCTGTCAGCATGGTTGCCAGGTATGGTCTTTAACCCTTCAACTTGCAGAAACAGCAAACTCAAGTCTTTATCGCATGGTTATTCTCAGCATTTGCTTTCTAATTCATTTAAGCGAAATTCAAAGAAGCAGGAAGGTCGTTTTTTACTTGCTGTCATTTGAGTATTTATTCTACACTTAACATTTAAGTATGATGCTTGCGCATCAGCAGAGTTTGCATATAGATTAAAAAGGCACAATGAATTGAAAAAGTCACAATCGGTGAACTTTATGCTACATTCTAAGCCCATTGCACTGATTTACTCATGGAGGCTCTCGGCAGGGTAGAATCTCTGAGATCATCAGTCACTATGACATAACAAGGAGAGAGGGTTTCATCAATAACAATTCCCCATTTATTTCATCTTTGTGTAAATGTCTTATGTGCATAAATATCTTTGTGCATGGAAGGTTTAGGGTTTAGGCGAGCGTGAGAGATTACGCACTTTTTAATACACTCAAAGGGTTAAAGATCAAGTCCAGTTTTATATCAGCTTTACGCTTAGTTTTAAAGTAAAAATCAATCGTCCCTTTAACTGTTTGGAACTGGAATGTTTATATCCCTTTTCCATGCGTTAGTGCTGTTTAAAAAATCATGTTTAGAAACGTTGAATGTGTTAGAGGGGAAAGCAAGGAAAAGAACAACAGAGCACAAAAACCAGCAAGTTATTTACAGACAGTTATTGCAGTTATGGGCTGTCGTTGAGGGTTAGTCAGGGGTTAATGTTACGTATTAGACGTTAATCTCTGAAGTGGTGCAGTTCTCGATCTGGGAAGGGCAGGACTTAGTTCTTGTTGCTTATAGATGGAACCAAGACATGATCAGTAAACTGGACAAGCTAAGCAGCTACTGAGTGGGCTTTGCTTTCCAACTTAAACCACATTTACCAAGTTAATCCATCCACCATATTGGAAATGCCAATTCTGTAAAGCCAATTTTGGAAACTGCACCTCTTACAGAGTCTTAATAAGCCACTGTTTAATGAATCCATTCTTTTACCTTTGTCGAGTAGCCACTCGTCAACTACCCGACCAAGTCGGTATGGGATTCTTTGCCTGGCTATAGCCAGCCGTTCATTATCAAAGTTCCCTTCAAAGAATTTAGAGAGACAGATAGTTAGAGGTTAATATCTGGAAGTTAAAGTGTCACATGGTTAAAAACATGGCAACAAGATTAGCAGATTTTTCAAGTTAGGAAATATAACCTGGCTTTAAGATGTGCGTTATGTTGGTTTACAGGTCTAAACTTTAATTAGACATTTTTAGAAGCTTAAAACTAATTATGAAATTTTAAAGTCTGGTTAGAATGCAGTGGGAACATATTTAGAAATAGTTTAACATCTAGTTTGATCACTTGGTTAATTTCAGTATAATTTCAGGGAAGGAAACTTCCGCAAAATCTAATACAATAAAAGAGACATCAATGACCAACAGTGATAATGTCACATATTCTGACATGCATTTAAACACAGGCCACATACAAAAATATTCAGGAAGACATTTTCAAGTCTTTGTGAGACATTTGCTTTAAACTCAAGTAATTATATCCAAATAAAATACAGGTTGATCTATATGCAATTATCAAAAAAACCCCAAAAAACTCTTGGTAATTGACTTTATGTGTTGGCTTCCCGGATGAGAGACGCCATGCATACTTCAGCTTCCTTTGTGCCTGAATCTGTGAGACAGGGTCTGACAGGTCTTTTAGCAGGCCTGAGATGAGCTCTCGGGGTCCGCCACCCTTTGAGAGCGAGAGAGATAAGGATCTCATCACATTACGGCTATCTCGCCTCCAGCCCCCCCCCACCGCCTCCTTCTGTCGTTTACTTTCTTTCATTCATCCCAACCCCCTTTCTGAACCTCCTCCCAGTACAAAACCAAACAGAAACGGATGTAATGGCTCCTTCTATCTGGATCGTGTCAGAGTTGACATATTTGCTATACAGTGGCATTTCATTTGACTTTTAATAGATGAGAGTACCTACAAGAATGAGGAACAGCCCTATTCTTTTTCCGAGCTGTCATTTCCACTACTTCTTGACAGCAAGAACAACTCAAGTTCTGTCAGTCCTACAGTAGGATGTAAGGCAGAGTCACAAAGGCCTAAAGCAACTGGTCGGCTTGGAGCAACAATGTGTCGTCTTCATCCTGCGATGCCTGCCTCATCCCCCACAGCACTATCCACACCCACCCTCCACTGTGAATGGGGACCAAACGTCCCACTTCCTTAAGCCTGTTAGAAGCTTGCATGCGTGACAAATGCTCTGCCGTCCCATCAAAGGAAACGTGAAATGGAGCTCATTCACGAGTAAGCGGCTGGTGGTGGGGGAAAAAGGTAGGAAAGCTAGTCTAACCAATAAAATGTGTCCTGATGCGTTGCTATAGAGGCCCTCCAGTTCTGACAAGATTTATATTCCTCTGACAATATAAAATAGCATTATGGAAAATATAGTCCTTATTTCTAGTGAAATAGCACAGATGCAAACGCCCTGTCTGTGCTTATATCCACAGGGAGCTTCAAATTTGCCATCAGACAACATATCTCGTTATCTAATGCTCAGTTTTAATTAACTGAATTAATCATGGCTGTTAATCTCAGCCAAACACTGCCAACTCCATTTAACGCACAAAGTTTCCATGTCTGGGGTCCCATGCGTCCACACCCAGCTCTTTGAATTCCCTTACGATAAAAAGTGCTTCAGAAGTGCTTCTTAGTTCTCTAGAAATGTGTGTAACTCTGCTTAAAGAAAGCTGCACGATAGGGTTTGGACTCCTTTGAACACAAAGCTTATCCTTCAGTGCTGGGAAGGATGCTTCACTTCTACCCTTCTGTCCGAGGAGGTTTAGGGGAGCCCTGGCGGCGGGGAAGACGTAAGTCCCTGCAGCAGAAAGCCAATTTTCCCTTTAAGAAATCAGACGAAATCTCCATCATTGGCCAAGCCCAGCCATTCAACCTCTAACGGATGGTAAACGAGCTTTCAGTCTATGGAGGTGGAAGAAAACAGGCAGGCGGAAGGACCCAGAAGGGCTGAGGGGAGAACTCCTTCCTAATAGATGGCCGCCTCCACTCGAGCTGTGTTTTGATAGAAGGCCCCTTGGTAGTATCGTTGGGCCTGGTGTGTAACAGAGTATCGCAGAACAGATTGGACAACGAGGCCGGGGTGAGAGCAGGGGCAGTTATTGGAGGCAGAGAAAATGTCTTCCTGTGAAACAGCATCCACGAGAGGGAGGTGAAACCCAGAGTACACAGTGGGGAGAGAGAGAGAGTTTGCTCACATGACTCGGGGTAAGCAGAACTTAGGGCTGTACACTGCAGAGGGGGCGGGGTTTTATCACTGCTACGGCTCAATGCTGGAAATACCATTAGGGGTTGTTACAAAGGGTTAGAGAATTTCATCTTACATTTTATCTTACGCTTAATTTCATTATGGCATACAGTTAATTTAGTCCCAAGTTAGTTAGGATTCATAAAGCAAGCTAAATTTAAGAGTACAAGCTTTCCTTGGGTAGCCAACTGAGGTGTTTTGGCTGGCAGTGAATATGAAAGGCAGCTTTGCGATTCAAAGTTTTTCTGGAGGAATGTATTTACCACCACACAGATGCCCTCCTCAGTCTGCCCAAAGCAAAGCTGGCTAGATACATACTGTAAAGGATCCAAATTCATCTTGGGCTGAATGTATTAGGAAAGGCAGCTTGAAGGGAAATATGTCAATTTGCAATTGTTATTAGATTGTTCATGCAGTGGTTATCTGGGCCCTCCACGCGGTGACTCAGACTGCCTGGAAAGAGTCTGAGAGGCAAAACGGCACACTTCAAACCCTAATAGCATGCATTCACAAATATAAATCAATTTGGTCTATGGCACAAGGCATGCCTCCAACATGCCTATAAATTGATGCCAAAGGCTCAGAGGCTCAAACAGTATCCTTCAGATTTAGGAGCACGAAAATGCAGTCTCCATAGTTTATTCTTGGGGTGATAATCGCATGTCTTCAGGGTTGGCCGCGCCTCTTCTCTCTCCCTGTTTATTTCTCTCTCTCTTTCTTCTGACCTCCCTCTCTCTCTCTCTCTCTCTCTCTCTCTCTCTCTTTCTATCTCTCTCTCTCTCTCTCACGCCCCCGTTCACGTGGAGCTATTCCTTGTATTTTCGTCTTCTCTTCAGCACACAAACAGCATATCAAACACCCCTCCCCCGCCCCACATCCCGGGGCACGCCCCCCTAACCCCACCCTCCACGCCCTGATGATGAGCAGTGGGTGCTCTTACCTGATGGGTAGCGCTCTATGACAGGCTGGTTGTCCACCTGGAGGGTGGCGTTGCCACCACTGCGGGTGAAGCGCACCACGTGGTACTTGCCGTCGCTCACCACCACCGCGGGTTCGTCTATGGTGATGTCATCTGTGCCCACGTTAAATATCACGCCAATCTTCCCTTGCTCCTGTGAGAAAGGAAAACATTTATGTTCAGGAACACTGGTGGTTGGAGGAAAAGGGAAAGAGAGGAAGAAAGAAAGAAAAAGAAAGAAAGATGAAACAGAAAGGTTAGAAACAGGGAGTAAGAGGAAACATCTGTCTGTACAGTCATGCTGCAGTAACTCACCCTTGGGAGAGGGGAGGGCAGTGTCCTCTGTAATGCAGGTGGTAAATGGAGTGTGTCTCCATGTTTTACATTCATCACCTCTCTCTCCCTCCCTCTGCCTATTCTCTCCCACCCTCACCGGCGTTTCCCTGACATGTATCAGTTCTGACATTATCTTTTTTTTTTTAGCTGTTTTTGTTTTAAACAGATGCTCATCTCCAGCTACCAGCACAACCATCTGCGCGGCGCCGTGTCCCGCCTCTGGGTGGCAGTGCAGCGAGGCCATCACCCGACACCTCGGGGGGCGGGGCTCGGCGCGCCCGCTAGCCCTCGCTCGCCACGTTGGGGAATTGCGGGTCACGGCGCTAATGTGGCGGGATGCGGAAGCAGAGGGGAAAGCTCAGCTGTTCTACAGTCTCGACATGACCTGCGGGATGTGCGCCGGGGATGGCGCTGGCGGAGCCGGACCGGCCTCCCGGACACGGCCCGGCTCGGCTGATCAAACTCCCACACACGTTCCCGGTTTGGATATATTCTTCCTTCAGTCTGACCTCAACTGACAGGTTCTCATTTAGATGCTGATGCCTGACAAATATCAAACAGAAGCTAAGAAGAATACAGAGTGTGTTCCCCAGCCTGAAGGACAGGAATAAGAGCGTCTGTGGATCTGCGCCAGCCTGTCATCCACAACTACTCACCACGCAAATGAGCTTGAATATACATGGTGGTTGTAAACAGGCAGGAGGCAACACAACTGCTAAACTCTCACGTTTTCTACTAATTGTTGAAGTGTTAGGGAATTCTGAGATACTCTGCGTATCAAGGTCTAGTTCAAATGTCTAAATATACATTCATGAAGATTTTTGGAATGTAGTAGCAGCTTGCTAGTAACTGTACATAACATAACGCACTGTACAGTTCTGCCTTTCTCTACCTTAGCTTGGATAAAAACGAATGTGCATCTGCATATTGCCAAAAGGTTGGTGGTACAGAGCTTAAAGCTATCAGCTCATGCTTGGATGCAATCCTGTTCTGTGCTCTTTGTCAGCCACGTATGCTCTTTCTCTTTATCTCACCTCCTTTCTGTCTCTCCTGCTTCCTGACACATTCTCGTCCAGTAATCTGTCTCCCTTGTAGTAAGTTGTCAGCTTGTCTGCTGAAGCATGCCATGTCTGCATGCTCTGAGGAAATAGGTTCCTTTGAGACCCAGGATATCCAAATTATGTTTTGAGAAGAAAACAATGATTACATTATTGTGAGCGCAAGATAAGGCCTCCTATACCCCTGTCAGATGGTTTTCCTGAGAAGACATTTAATTCAGACTCCAAACTACTACTCAAGAGCTCTTTTTCGCATTACAATAATGTGGAATTTGACCTCATTAATGTCAAAGACATGAAACTCCCAAGACTGTGGAGCTTTATTGTAGTGACAGGATGGCAGAAGCTTTTTCTGTCTTCATTTTTCCCACCTCATGCCACTCTCCCTGTGCCACCCTGTTCCACATAACCCCACCCTCCCCTCCCTTCCCTTCCCAGGCTCACTGTGGGTGAACCGTCCATCTGTGGAACACGAGAGCCCGTAAGGCGGGCTGGCCGGGCGCCAGGCGTTGCTTTCATACGCAGCGAACTGCGAAGGCCTGGTACCTGGCAGGCAGGCAGACGTCAGCGCGGCAGATTCTGGAGGAGGGATCTAGCCCACGGCAGGAGCGCTCGCTAAACAAAAAAAAAAGCGGGCTGTCAGTAGTTTAGGGAGCACGCGTCCAGCGCGGCGACTGGCCGGCCGGATGAGTAATCTCCCCGGGGCAGCCGGTAACGAGGGGCGGCACCGCGAGGCCCAGGACAGATCGCCTGTCAGCACAACGTCCCTGCTGGCTAGCGTACAAAACACGGCGCTGAGCACGTTCCAACTGCCAAATGCCAGGAGTCCTGCAAAAACAAGACTGACTGTCTGGGCTGCAGTGGAGCCCCAGAGCTGGAGATGCTTGTGCGTGTCCTGCACATGCTCCTCTCAGTCAGCTCTGACACTCCCCGCTCCAAACGGAAGTCTTTTTTTTTTTTACTTTTGTCTCTTCTACTTGGAAAGTAAAAGATGAGGAATGCAGGCAGCTACTCAGTTCAAACGAGAGGCACAAGTAGACAGGTTATAATACATCTTACATGATAAATTCACAGGCATCTCACGCTCTTATGTTTCCACCCAGTATGAGCTGCGTATATGAGAGAGGGGGACGTTCCAAAGCAGCTCGACGACCAGTCCAGCCTCCTGCTTGGTGCCTTTGCACAATCGCCACTCAGACACGATCCCTCTGAACAATGTGGTGAGCTATTAGCAAAAGTGCTTTGACTCAAGAGGGAAGAACAGGCCATATTCTGGCAAAACGGCAGCACGCCTGCTGGAGAGGTTTAGTCATTCCCGACACATGACACTTGCATTTAGGAGCAAAAGCTAATAATACTAGCAGTCTTCTCCTTGCCTGGACCAAGGTTAAAGCTGCCCTGTGGTGTAGCGTGGTTTTCTCCTCCACCCTCTTCACACCCCCACTCTCACTGGTGCTCGCTGACCCACACCCCCCCTGCCCAGCCTGGGGGCTGCTGGGGGACCCGTTCGCCGAAGCTGCCTCCCACACCGGGAAAGCACGGGCCGGGCGGGAGTGGAGCAGGAGGAGGGTGGGCTGCATTCAGATGGGAGGAGAGGGAGAGCAGGTGGAGGAGAGGGGAAGGAGGTAGAGGAGAGGGCGTAATGTCACCATCGCGCTCTCCGTTTCTCCTCCCTCTTTCACTCTGCTCATCCTGATGCTTGTCTAAAATAGAAACACCCCCTCCCCAGTCTACACCACCATAAGGTGGTAGCAGAGGTGTAGAGGGTGGGTGGAGGGAGGAAGGTTGTCAGAGATTTCCTGAAACTACCCCACACTTCATGTATATCATGAGCAAATGCATTTGAGCAGATCAAAACATTCATGTCTCTCATTTATATGGCTTTCATAACATCTCAAGGAATACTATAGATGTTCTTGAAATTCATAATAATGATACAGGGGAATGCTGAACACCTCTGAGGCTCCATTAAAACCCTACAGAGAATGATTCATAGGTGTTTGCATGGCTGCCAGAAGATGCATATCAGATACAGCCACTGTATGTGCCCTTATTTGGGTATCCTCCATGAGTTATACTGCGGCAGAAGGACATTAAGGTTGAAAATGCCTTCTCAGGCAGAAGGAGGAGTTTTGTCTTTGTGCCTGAGATTTCTGTTTGCAAAATGGAGCCTCGTGATCAAAGGTGGAGCAGCTGTGTTTTAATAAAACACCACAGCGTGGTGGAGCAGTGGTGTCTTAATAAAACACCACAGCGTGGCTCCTGGTTTGAACCCTCGGTTGATGCTGTTTGGCAGAAAATAAAACGCACATCTTGGGAAGAAAGATGCTGATTATTAAGCCCCCAGCACCTAATGTGACTGAGATAATCAGCACGAACATCAGAGGCGGCCACCATAAGGCGACAGCATTCAGTACAATCATATTCTCATGTTCAGCCATTTACTCTGAAGTTGGCTTTCAGTTCAGATGATGCCAATTATTTTTGGGTGATTTTCACTCATGGGATTCCATTCGTGTCACTGATATGAGAGCGAATGTTTGAAACGTCTCCATCGTACCACCGTTCAAACACGTGAAACACATTTTGAGAGAATGTAGCTGATGCAAGACAGCAGCCTCACATTCTTTTCAACGCAGTGGAATGACAAAGTGTGGAGGACATTTTTCACTTGTCAGGATTTTTTGCTTCAGTGTGTCAGGGACGTACCGTTGTGCCTGAGGTTTTAAACCCAGAGCAACCAGTCCAGCCCAACATCTCACCTTCAAACCAAGCTTCTCCATCCTTTTGCTTTTTTTTCTGGACATACATTTACCCCACCCCCCCCTCCCAACCCCGCATGGAGAACATTCCCTGCTCATTAGCATAGGTGCTTTGAATTTGCCTGCCCTACTTTTTCGGGTCCAGCCACAGAGTGGTAAGAAAGAGGCGAACGTTATAAGGGAAGCTAATTTAGAATAAAGAGCTGGAAAAAGCCTGTGAGGCAAATTCAACCACAGGCTTTTCCCCTGTGCTATAGCTGCAACTATCTGATAAGAGACAGGCAGCCAGGAACAGCGTGGCGTGGAGAGGGGAGATAGCACTGATTAAAGGCAAATATGTCTTTCCAGTTCACGGGACGAGGGCGGTGGGCGAGGAGCAGCGAGGCGGGGGCCGGAGAGGCTGACCTTTAGCCGGGGGACAGGGGACGCTCCTGCCCGCCAGCCTTACCAGTCTGTTTGCTCACAAATACAACACGCTAATAGGTGTCCCACAACACGACCTTCACACTCAATCAGAGCCAGAGATAAAGCCCGGACAGTCGAGCCATCACTCTCTCGTTAGCTTTTTAGTTTTCTTTCTTTCCCCTCCCCCTCCAGCCAATACGTGATGGGTTTAAAATAGCCAGAAATAAGCTGATTCAATTTAGCGGCGTTAATTTGAGCTCCAAAGGGAATGATGGTGTTGTCAAACGTAAACGCAGTGCCCGTTAGGCAGCTGGCTCATTTGCCAGTATAAAAATTAAATAAATAAAAAATAAAAAAATGCTTGCTGAGCTATTAGTGAGGCGGGTACAGCCTCCACATGGGTTCTGTTGCGTCCCTGGCGATGTGGCTGTCCTGCCGGCTTGTGTGTTCCAGGGCTTCCTGAAGGTGGCGCTCTGGAGCCAGAGGACACGGCACGACTCAGCCGGCTGATCCGGCCTCGTAATGAAACACTTTCCTTTACGTTGCTGGCAGCTGAATATGGAGAAGGCGGGCTACATGGAACAGAGATGCCATTCGTATTCTCCGCGTGCTCCACAATCGATTCCCGCCTTTCTCGTCTTCTCGTGGTAAAGCCGCCTGCCGCATTATTCTCCTGGCTTCACTTCACGATGCCACTCTCATACTAATGGCCTGGGCTGTGTTCACATGAATCGCCCGTGTCGAGGGGGGTGCACTTCTATTTGTCACACTCTCCTCTGACAAAATACACTCCGTATTAAGCACTTCCTTTGCATTTGTCAGGTGCATGTGACCATAACTTGTGAAGGCAGAAATAGCTTCCACAGGACTGTCGAGACCCCGCCCCCTGCCCCACCCCTCCCCGCCATGCCCCGCCCACAACCGAGCACTACTGGGCCCAGACGGCAGAGCAGGGCCTCATGTATCGCACGCCAGCGGTGGAGCTCTGTTCTCCAGCCCTCGCTACGCTGCTCTGCCTCCACTCCAACACGGCTCACGCAAATCAAAGCGGGGAGTGGGCCGGAGCCTGCATGCCAGGGGCAAGGAGAGAGAGGACAGGAGGAAGACAGTACTGTCCTCACTGCAGGCCCCTAACTGGAATCCCTCCAGAGATCCTAAAGGCCTGTGACTAATCTAGCCTGAGGGAGCGGCACAGTGTTCGGCCGCCGCAGACCAGAGCAGAGGCGAGGCGGCTAACGTGAGCGGCTAACGTGAGTGGCTAGCGGGAGAGGAGTCCTATGGCCTGAGCTGAGTCATGAGTGGACCAGGCGCTGGCATAAGCTAGTGTCCCACGCCCGTACTGGACAGAGACGCGCACACACACACACACATACACACACACACACACACACACGTGCACGTAGCATACGAAAATCAAATCTACTACCTGATCGGTTGGGGAAGAAGACTAACCCTGTTAAAAAACATTTGGTTCTCAAGGCTCCACTCACACTGGGAGCCACATGCAGTTTCAGAGGAAAAAACCAATCAGCTACTGTTTGACTGTCTGCAGAGAGAGCAAATACAAAGGTGTGTGTGCATCTGCACGTGCAGCTCTTTCGATCGTTCATACCTTCATAAACCGAGCACCCTGGTGCGGCGTCGAACACACACACACACACACACACACACACACACACACACACACACACACACACACACACACACGCCCATGATTACATACCCACTTAGATATGAGTTTCTGGATGTGTCTGGATTTCCCTCCCCTGCGTTTTGCGTTTTTATTCAGTTTGAACAATGAAATGGAGTCACCACCAAGTTTTTCGTTTTCCTCCTTACCCTCCCGGGTTCCTTCACGCACAGCAGTGCTTTTGTGCAGCCGTACCCCGGGCCCTGCCCCCCTCCTGCCCCCCTCCTGCCCCAGAGGCGCACCATCTCGCTTTCAAAGGGCAGGGATCGGCGCCCGCCGGGCGGCTTCTGCATGTCGGACGGCCATAAATCATCTCCTGGCTGCTGCCCAACGGCTCCGGGAAGCCGAGGAGCGCATCCACCCTTTATTATTCCGCGTTGATCCTGAGCAAGAATGGCAGAACCCAGTCCGGCTGGGAGGCGGGCCGGAGAGGCTGGCGCGTGGGTGAGGAGAGCGAGGAGGTGGTGTTACGGGAGGTGAGGAGCTGCGGCGGCCCCCAAGAAGTAATGCCACGGCAACGCCCCCCCCCCTTCCCCCCACAGTCTCTCTGTTCCTGCCGCGCTCAAGCGTCGTACAGTGGAAACCCTAATCAACAGACTAAACGCATGCCGCCCACTCTCACAGTGACCCACGGAGCAGTAAGAGGGGCTGGGAACACAGGACCTGTGGTACTGCACAGCGCCGGGCACAAGACTAACTGCAATGCAGATACTGAGCCGTATTCACTCCGTCCATCAGGCAAAGTTCACTCCTGCATTCAAATTCATGCTTCACTGAACGCTGAAATGTTCCCGATTACTGGTTCCAATCAAAGACTTCAACAGAGACAGAGAAGCAGGTGTTTCTCTGAAGCACTGGTTAGTGCTTACAAGAGTATCTGAAGTTATATTCAGGAGATATTCAGTTTTTTTGAACCGTATGCAGATTTCACTAGACACACCTCAGGCACATTTTACCATTCAAATGAGAAACAGCAACACACTTCCAATGGAGCAACTTTGCATTTTTACAAAGTCTTGGACAGCGTGTAGATACATATAAATGACTGGTTACCTCGGTGAGAACTAGTACCAGCAAATTAACGTAAAACAAATTCCCTTCCGAATCAATAGCGCCATCAACCCGAATTATAAATCGGCAGGCGCGTGACGCAGGAGCCGCGAGGAGCCTGACGTTTGACAGACGCTCCGAAACCGCAGGGGCCCCGCATGGTCACGTGTGGCGGGACGGAATCGGCGTGTCAGCCTGCGCGTCCTGCTTACGTGTAATGAGCCGTACCTTGAAATCCCGCATTTCCCGCCGCCAATACGTCCCACCACAGGAAAAACATCCACGCGCGCATCCCGAAAAGCAGAAAATGTGTCATGTAAAATGCATGAAGGATGAAGCGCTTCAGGAAGCTTCTAATAAACAGGAAGGCAGTGTTCAGCCTCTGTTCCTCCTCCACACTGGATTCGCCACTAGAAGCTGGTGGAGCAGCTGCAGTATTTATCAAAGCAAATTTATGAATCAATTGTCATGTTTTCCTATGACGGGGGAATGAGTACTGCTTCCAAGTGCTAACAGGGAGACGAAGCTGGAAGGATGAGCTTGCTTTTCTGTCTCCGTACTGGAATATTACAGTCTTGTTCAGACCCGATTATGATCAAATCTGCCACTCATTACAGGATTCACTCTCCTTGCAGTGTAGAAGTCAAAGAAACTTGACTTTAATTAAAAGATTAAAGACTCATCACCTGCTAAATACAGGGTCATATTCATGCCAAATGATTTATTAAGCCTGTGCAATATGAGAATGTATGAACATTAAAACAAACTGAATAAAGCACTATTAATTCAATATGAAACAATTACTGTTATTCACTTTTGCTTTTTTATAATACGTTTTGAAATATGTAACTTTAAATAGAAGACTGAATTCTCTGAACGCTGTGAATAACAACTTAAAAAATCTAGTCATCTTGTACCTGACATGGCTGACATTAAACAGTACACATCATGCATTACTGACTCATCACATTCCCCTTACATTCTAAATGTAGCGAGAGGAAGACAAAACACTGAGTCAGTGGTGCTGCCTTTATCTAACTGTATGGCACCAGATCACTGTTTCAGGGACAGGTGCTCCTTTAATTATAAGGCCAGGCACCGCCTCTTGACAGATTTTGCCTGGGTTTTTAATCACGGCACATCTGTCCAGGGGATACACACTGCTAAAAAGACTGATTTCCCCTGAGGAGAGCCCCCGCCCTTGGCATCTGTTCCACAGCCCAAAGGGCTCCACAACCAGTCAAATGTGAGACGGGTGGGGGGG
>JAOXYF010000003.1:17319653-17347568 GCA_028565775.1 Sternarchorhynchus goeldii
ACCCCCCCCCTTCCTTTTCTAAACACAGCCACATTTCACAACTTCTGGGACTGCCTGGTGGTCACAAGTGTTCGAATGAGCAAGAGCTAGCCAATGGCTGTATGCTATACGCTATGAGACTATAGACAGGCCATTAAAAATCTCCAGGATTCGCTCATGTCTTTCATACTTGAACCATGTTCTGCCTTGTCTGGAAAGATGTGAATGAGCAATTTAATAATGATGCCCAATAACATATTTAATGTTCTGATTGAATGTCTTTCTATGGGATCAACCTCTGTCACTAGCTGTGATATAAATAGCTTAATGATTCACAATGGTAGAGAAGGCCAGGTTTAACTGATCTATTAATCAACCGCATTGTGGGTTTGAAATAATTATATTGGGAAAGGTTTCAGCTCCCTAATCTTACATTTTTTCTGAAGGTGAGAATTGACACCATTTTTAGAGCTTCATATTGTACAGGGGTACAGAGGTGTGCGTATCCTGTGTATAATTCAATCTGTACACCATCCACACCCTTCACACGTTGTAGATGGCAGGAATAATTAGAAAGAGTGGTGATTGATGTTCAAGGCTCCAGCCAGAACAAAGCACTATACAATACAGCACACCAGTAAAGACCCAGCACAATACAGATGCAAAATAAATTCATTCATTTGTCAAGTGTATAACATGTAATAGAGATATGTAACACATGTGGATAATGATTAAAAAAGGCTTTGAGAGAAGCAGAAATCCGTGTGAGCCCTTATAGCTGTTCCATGAGCCTAGTTAGTGAAGGCCACCATTTTGTGGGCCCACACCTGACCCTACAGGTGTAGGGAACAGAGGGTCACAGGCAGGGGGACCATGAGCTCTGCTGCAACACTTCTCCCCCAACACTTCCTGAGATTGGGCTACCTCTGCCATGCGAGCCCCACAGCTCCATTAATCCATCAGCCGGCCCCTGACAGGCGGGGTGGTGAACCCCTCGGCACCCTCATTCCACAATGCCTGCCTGATGATGGAGGCCAGAGCCCCAGTGTAGATCGATAGGCAGCCACCTCAGAATACCAAACCGCTCCGCTCCTCATTACCGCCAGCAAGCGCCGCGCTCCACCATTCATCAGCCGCACCTCCCTGCAGACTCTACACTTTGTGGACGAGGGGAAGTGGAGCCCAGGTGCCGTCAGGCCCTGTGGTGTGGGATGGAACACTGCGGAGAGGCAAGTCCTCTCCAGGTTATGCACCAAACCGGCACCACCCCCACCACACCTCCGCCACCTCCACCATACCACACCCAACAGCCCTGCTCCTGCTCCCTCCTCACTGCGCCAGACTCTCTGCACGACTGCCGCGCTCACGAACAATCGGATTTTCTGTCCTTGGCTGTAATTTTCAATGCAGAGCAAATCTCCCCACGCGAAGGACACAAGGTGAAATCGCCGCTTTCCACGAAAGCTTCTCAGAGCCTTCTGGTGCTGCTCTCTGCCATAACCTGCTCTTTATGCTCACCATAAACTTTACAGACTTGCTTTTATTTATGACCCAAAAGCTCATATATTATACCGGCCAAATCACAGGCGCTTGACGGCATGATAATCAATGTCGAGAGGCGCCCTTGCGAAGAGAGAAGCTGAGATCGCAGAATGAGCTCAGAGACTAGAACTGCACCTCGGAGAAAGAGGGTCTGTAGATGAACCATCAAACCAGCCATCTGACAGGACGCACACAAAGCCCCCCGTTCATCGGAAGAACGGGCCCTTCTTGTGCTTTATGCCTGGGACAAGCAGGAGGGAGGCCCTGAGAACAAGTGCAGCTATGTGTCTGGGCTGCACAGCTGTATCTTGAGCGCCCGTACCCTCCTGCTGGGGAGGCTGGAGACGTGAGCGCCCCCAACCCCTCCCCCTTAAATCCCAGCCCCAGAGTCTGCCTTCAGCCCCCAGAATGCACCATTATAATGCATCTTTTTTAATTTGGTTGAAATTAAATTGCTAGTAAAAAGCCAAGAGATCGATGAGCCATTTACTGGCTTGATCTACTGTCATGTCGAAATGCTGTCATGTTATCTTAGCCCTATATAGCTCTAATTGGCTAAATTGTTATCAAGTCCAACTCTGTGTTTTTATGTTCTTAACATTGTACGCAGATGAATGTTCCCATTGGCCCCTTGTAGTCTTCCCTATGAGCTGAATATTGGTTTATCTTATCAGAGACAACTGACAAGGCTTATATGCACAGTCTGATCTTGGAGCGCACATTTTCGGAGTGCCTAAAGCTTCCTCAGAAATGACTCAACTTAAGATTTTATCCAACTCTATTTGCATTACTTTCTCTTCAGAGCAGTGGCATCTGCAGACGCTTCACACTCGTGTCACGTCATCTAGGGACTGCAGCCCCTACAATAATGAACATGAGTTTGTCGTCACCTTTAGTTCGGTATCTCCTCAATATCATTTAGGGACGTTGTTGGTGGAAAACATCAGCCCCATGTTGTGTACCGACTTTTTAATCAACATAGTAAATGGTACTAGGGACCAGGGAGCATCATGCTAACTGTTCCGTATATGGTTCTATACGTGTTAGCCGCATTAGCATTGTCAAAAGTGTGGCTGGAGACACTAGATATATGGAGGACTGCCAAGAAAGCTCTCAGAGTGGGACACTTCCATAATGGAGTACTCACTATGTGTAGCTGCAGGTAGTCTCCAAGGCCCTGCGTGCTCTCCACCTGC
The DNA here is from genome assembly GCA_028565775.1 of Sternarchorhynchus goeldii. Lineage (NCBI taxonomy): Eukaryota > Metazoa > Chordata > Actinopteri > Gymnotiformes > Apteronotidae > Sternarchorhynchus > Sternarchorhynchus goeldii. Next base: position 17,322,371 of record JAOXYF010000003.1, read on the forward strand.
ACAAGGATGGCTTCTCTCTGCTGGGTGCTGAAGCCCACGGCCAGCCTGTCCGCCCGGGTGCTCGGCCGCTCGTTAGGGGCCCAGGTGTACGTGATGAGGGCCCCTCCTCTTCCAAAGATATATGTGGTCCCAGCTGCCAGGGAGAGAGAGAGAGAGAGAAAGAGAGAGAGGATAAACATTTGGTAAAAGGCTAAAAGCAGAAGAGGTAGAAGGCTTGAACATTAAGATGGAAAAGAATGAGGAGAGAATGATGAGAGGTTGGGGAGTGCAGGAGGAGAGATGGATGCAGGAAACGGCTCTGCCACATTTCACATTCATCCTGTGTGCGGCTTCAAACGAGGAGAAGTTTAAAAAAAGAGCCTGTATCTTCAACTCGCCATCTGTTCTGCCAGGCTTGTGCAGATAGGCAAAGGCCTGATTTGGATGCTCATTTGCAAAATATTACATAGACGGCAAACAAATCATCGTCTGCGTTGTCATCAGAGGGCGCCGGATCCCTCTGCCTCCCGGCGGCTTATGTGTGCTGCGCCGAGCTCCACCCACCCGAACCTCCGCCCCTCTGGCCAGGCTTGGGTTTTGCCTGTGCAGAGCAGCAGTATTGTTTAATAACTCTGGAAACCCTGATGACGAGACGGTGCGGAGCGGAGGCGAGGGCAGGGAAGCGCGGGGAGGATGCCCGTCTTGGCGCCAGGCCCAGCACCTGGCACGGCCCCCCGCCGCTCCACCTGGCTGCCTGCGGACCCTGTGCTGCCAAGGTAAAGTGGGGGTCGCGCCAGCTGCCTCCTCACGGCAGACGAAAGGGGCAGCAGTGAAAGGGGCGAGCAAGGAAGCAAAGAGCTGCTATTTTTAGTGAACAATGCCCAGGAACCTGCAGGGGGCGTGAACGCGCTGAGACATCGACCTCAGCCACAAGTACTGTAGGTCTGGAAGAAAAGAACATTCTATTCTGCTCCCAGGCCTCATACACAGATGCTTGTGTGTTAAGCTTTTTACCGTGAAAAGCTTGCGGGGTCTACATTTCTGATTATTTCACATGGAGAAATCCATTCTCTTATTTAAATACCACGGTCGTTGGGTAGCAGGTGAATGAGTACGCTCATTTTTGTCTTCACCGGCTCTGACTTTCTGTGGCATACACTGCGTACCTGTGCTGCTGAGCGTCTTACGCTCGGATAATTGTGTGATTTCGCATGTGCTCTGGAATCAAACCTGAGCGCTCGACTGCCAGCACCATGCCACCTGTCGTCCCTGGCGCCTGTGGTGGTCTAAACGTGCTAACAGTGGAGGTGAGGGGACTGTAATTAGCTGCTCTGGCGACTCCCCCCCCCCGGCATGCTGTGGGTGACAGTGCTGGAACACCTGCTCCCGAAATCTGCGGCTAACTTGTTGCTAACGCTGGGGTGCGCGGAGCGGACACCTGTTCGAGGCATGCGGGCACAGCGAGCGTAGGGCACCGCGTGCGGGCACAGCCCACGGCACCAGGCCCCCATGGCCGATCAGGCACCAGGTGGGGTTCCACCAGAGCGGTTCAGTAGTTCAGCAGCTCAGCGCCGATGTGGAACACGGACGTCAGGACAAGCTGCCCTGGACGGGCACCGCCGCACACCTCCGCTCCTGATCCAGGCAGTATTCTCATCCTCCACAGTTCCACTAGAGCAATGCCATTGATTTCCTCATCTGGCTTAACCTAAATGATAGGTCTGTTTATTTGTTAAATGTTGGGAAGTGAACTTCCTTTTGTATAGTATAAAGGCCACAATAAGCTAATCAATAGCTTCATCTATTCTCATCTGATGCTACTGTTAGGTGTACCTCCCAAGATCCATTATGACCCTCACTTCTTAATTTACCCTTGAAGATAATAAACAAACTTTATATATCTAAGCTTCTGCAGTACATTGTTACACGTTACTCTCAAGGCCGATCGTCTAGTGGGTTTGATCTCGCACAGCCTACGATTTCCAGATACACCAAAGGGTAAGTTATCAAGGTTAAAAAATCTGCAAGACACATTCATCTCATGTATACTTAAAATATCATCTGTGGTGTTGCTGTTCTATGTTTTATAATAACTGTACTGGCAAGAAGCTTTGACTTTAAAAATCCTGATTGGAGAAAGGATTTTGTAGATAGTTATTTAATTCAGCAAAGAGAAAATAACAAACGATGTTCACATAAACCCTCTTTCGTGAGAAAGAAACACGCAAGCAAAAATTCCATTTTCTTGCTTCAGTTGTTTGGTGCCACTGAAGTAAAAAACTCTTGGCCTAAGCTTTGAGACAGATAAGGAGCCCCAGTACACTCTTTCTGCGAGGCCCCTGGTCCCCTACTGCACCGTTTCAAAGTGCCAATCACAGAGTAACTTTCCTTAAGCTTTTTGTGTAATTTGACAGAGGTAATACTTTCTTCCCCAATCGGTGTTGTTAGCTTATAGGAAACGTAGCTGTTACTAGATACTGAGAAAGAAGCGATGGTGTATAGTTTTCAGAGGAAGGAGAACGATCCCAGCCCAACCCTCTCTGCCTCACTTAACAGAAATACACTTCTGTAAGAGATTAAATTAATAATTTTCGACCTCTCTTTGACAAGGGCCTCATTTACAAGTTAGGAACAGCAGTAAAGTGCAAACCTGTGTAGATTCTTGTTAGGGCACTGCAAGAAAATAATAACAGGATTATAAAATAATGGTCTTTGCACTATAATACATGCTCACCCATGAACATTTCACTCAGGATGCTGATGTACTGCTACCTTTACCCAAGGGTTCAGAAATATGGTTTGCCTTGTTTTTTACGGATAGTGATCCAGTAGAGATCAACAGTATATTACTGCAGCACTCGTATTTGGTTTTAGTGTGAGCTGGTGTCTTCACAGCCCCCATGAGAGGCAGTGATCAGATACGAGCTGTATATAAAGGGCAGGCCAGGGGGTTCGGGGGTGGGGGGGGTGGCGGACAGCACAGAGGTCATTTACTGTCTGCTGCCAGCCTCTCACTGGGGGATATTGGATCCATGGCCACTGAAGCATGTGTGTGTACAGGCCTCGCCTCCCTCCGAGTATCGGCCATCAAAGTCTGCCGTCTCTACAGCCACATGAACGCAGAAAGGCAGGAGGAGGCATCGTCCCACCCCTCTCACACTGGGAATCATCGCAGCACAGTGCTCATTCGAAAGCACAGCAGGACATCAGAGTTCCTCAAAGATCACGAGATGCTTCTGATCATTCACCGTGAACAGTGCTGGATGTGGTAGAAATCCTCCCTAAAACAATCACAGGGTGGTGCTGACACCATCTTTGGAGAAGATGCATGTGATTTTAAACCACTATTATGCAAGGGTGAAGCTGTGATTTCCCTCAGCAGAACTGTTCGCAGTGAGAAGGCTATTCGTCAGGTAGAGGGATAACAAAGGATGTGTCTCGGACACGCAGAGAAGGAGTCCTGTCGGTCCACGCTTTTGGAGTGTGATTAACCTTTTGAAACGACGGGAACACCATGGTTACGGCAAACGCCAACACCCATCATAGTTGTCTCATTAAATGTCTGCATTTAAACAAACGTCGATGCTCCTGACAAGAACAACATTCCACTCAAACCCTGGTGCTAAGGCAAACGCTCAGATTTCTGCTTTAGCAGTGCAGGAAACTAGATTCAAGCAAAGAAATTGTTTTTATTTGTTTAATTTAAAAGGCTTCTGGCAAATAGCAACAGACAAGACTGCAACGCTCTATAAACCACAGCAGTGCAGGCAGCAGACGTAATATTTCCAATATCCGAACATGAAGGGCTCAAACTGACTGGCTCCACATCCTTAGCATTCACGGCAGTCACTCACATGTTTGTGAATGCTGGCAACACGACATTTGCCTCTCACCCACAATTCCATGGGTGCCAGTGCGCATTAACCTCCTACATTACACTGGATAAAGCGCATCGGATTTACACTCATCTCCCCACAACATGGGAGTAAACTATAAGACTCAGTAAGCTCGTTCTGCAGGCACTCTTCTGCAGCACGCTAAACGTTTCAAATACACACCGTAAACCGGCGAGTACGAATGAAAACGGCAGCTGTGACTGTAAAAGCTGAATATGAGCTAACACAGAAACAGCCACAACTGTTTAGTTCTGATTTAGATCAAACTCATGTAGACACAACCAAATGCTGGCTTGTATGGATAGATGAGTCCAAACAGATAAAGGAGTCTGAGCAGTGCACTCTGTACTGCTCAGACTCCTTTTACCTGTTTGGACTCATCTAGTGGGTAGGTGAAACACGGAAACACTATTATTACTTTGGGTCCATTGGGTCTAAGCTACACATATGTTGGACATAAAATTGTGCTTCCATTTGTCCAGAAGATCCCACCACGGCTTCACACATCTGTTACAGTTTCGGCTTTTCTCCTGAAGTACAGGCAGTTTGGGACTGTGTCTGTGGTTTTTTTTTTTTTTTTGCCTGTCAGGCAAGATGATGGATCCTTGTTCCCATATGTTGTGTCCATATTCCTAGTAATAACATTCAGCAATGCCTGCATCTCAGCTGGGACTCCAGGACCCCATGTATCCATTACCTGCTGTTTTGTAGACACATGTTGAAGCAGACAATGTAGTGCAGTGCCAATTTACAATCATTCGAAATGAGAAAGCTGACAGAAAAATGCAAAAATCAAAATGCTCTGGTCCACTACATCATAAATGATTACATACAGAAAATATTTACCAGGTTCTATTTATAAATATCTACTAGGTTTACTAAAGCGTTTTTTAAAATATGAATCGATCCTGATACTCTATACTAGAATTTGAGCTGAAGAAATTTGTACTTTATATTCCAAGTTATTATAACCTGTTGTTAAAGACCTTAATGCACTGTTAATAACTGGATTTTCTATAACAGAATCAAGTTAATTTGTCAGAGTAAATTAAGTGTTATTCATAGATACTTGTTTGCATTCTGAGATGACATTTTGAGAAGTAACACTTTGAGAAGTAACAATTACTTATTGTTTAAAAGAATTGTAAATGATTAATTAATCTTATTAGTAATTAATCTCTCTTTCTCTTACCAATGTAGGATACACATGGTTTCCAAAGAAAGAGAAGACCTTCATTAGCTATATATACACACAAACTGGAGAATGGTTTTACAATTATCAATGGTAATTATCAAATCTGCATTGTGTCTTGACTTCCTTATTTCTGGTTTACAACATTAATGTCTTACTCTGGCTTCCTCAGCAGGCAATAACTACAAGAACATTCTAGGTGTCCACTATTCACATAGAGCTATAATCAATTGCCCTGCGACAAATCTGTGAATGGTGGTCTACCCCTGGGTGCCAATACATCACTGTTAAGTTCTGAGTATAACCTGTAACAAAGCGCACTGCAGATTCCCAACCCCAACACAGCTGGTTGCAGAACTAATGTATGGATGCCCACCTCAAACAACTGTCTCTATGACTTGCACTAAGATGTAGCTTGGGTTAGCACGTTTTCCAGAAAGCAGCAGATATTTTGCATATTCTTGAAAAGCAGGTTGATTTTTTTTCCCCGCATCAATTTGGCATGTAAACATCCAACCGTGCAATCAGTCCCTTAGATTAGATTTTAGAAACATTCAATTTTCATGACAAGGCACCTCTCAAGAGAAGTGCTCCCTTTTAAATACAACTTTCTATCACTTAAGTGTTAGTCCATTGTTAGTGGGAGCTTTGAATCACCATTTCTTTCCTTAATTATGTCCATATCGGCTCTTAGGTGATAGAGCAGCAATTCAGTGAGGGCCTCCAACCCTGCAGTTAAGCTAACTGCTAGCTCTAAAATATTAGCAATTTTCTGTAATTGTGGAAACTTGGCACCAAATCGCTTACAGCGTGACTCACCGCAGGCTGAGGGCCAGGTTTCCCTCAGGCTGCTGTTTGATAAAAGCACAAGGACTCCAATTTCCTTCTGCCCTAATATTAGATACTCCAAAAGCTCATCACAGTAAGCCTGGTATTTGCAAACTGCTCATATAAGTTCAGCAGTATATTAGAGAGGGGTCTGCTTAGTCACCCAGAACCGACTTTTCATTAATTCAGTAGGTTGTCATTAAAATTGCTTAAATGTTACAAAACAGTACTCTAGGTGTTGCCTGAGAAGGGGACGTCATCTTCAGAAGTGCACCGAATCCGCTTTGTGTTTCAGATTAGACACCTTCATGGTTTTTACGTTCCTCAGTCAACATCTCGCTCATGTCTCACCAGGAGGATGTCTCTGCTTTTTAGTCTCCCTGAAGTTTAGAAGGTGAGAAATCCCAGAGCTGCACACCTGTCTGCTCAGACTTTACACACATCTGCCAGTTTACTGAGCTCTGACGAAGATGGCTGTCTTTTCTTGTCAGGCAATGTTAACACTCACTATTCATTTCTACTGCGCTATAAAAAATGAGAAACACGGACCCAAAATAACAATCGGTGAGATTGTGAGTGAGAACAAAACATGGACGAACAAAGAAACAGGCAACGGAGACTTCCACAGTCTCACCCTGTCATACCGTGGAGCAGTAATTCGTATCTATAACTTGTTTAGCCTCAAGATCCTGGGTAACCTACTTCTGGTAGCAAAGCTTTGATAAACATGTAAGTATGTGCCCACAGGGGGCCCAATATCTGCTCCTTGGTGCCCTCCGTCTGCATCATCAGCCCTCCCCCGATCGAAGGCACCGCCACAGCCTGTGACGGAACATCTCCATTCATCCCCCGCTACCTCCTCCCTCCCCACAGCAGTGCTCCTGCACACAGGACGACAGACGTCAGCTGCACAGCCCTGCATTAGAAACACAACACATTTGAATTTAAGATGCTGCACCTTACACATGGAATAAAAAAAAAAATCTAAATAAAACAAAAAATGAAAAACAACAACAACAAAAGCCCCGACCTTCTCTACAGCACTTCCGAGTGCGCTCATGAGCTTACTCAAGCCCTGAAGTGTTATGATTGATTACTTGATAGATTTGCTTTCTCCAGGATAAGGGCATGTTTCCCCCCTTTAGCTTTCTATTTCTGGTGGTGTCTGCCTGGCATTAGTGCAGGCAGTGGGAGGGATGTGAGGGAGAAACAGATGAGGGAAAAGCGGAGCTGACACATTTCAGCCCAGTGCCATTTGGCTGCTCTTCAACAATTCAACAAAGCAAGAAAAAAAAATTATAAAAAAAAGCTCTTGTGACATTTTGTCGTACATTAAGCCTGGTCTGGTCAGCACTTCCCAACTTAAAACATGCTTATTCCACAGAACAGTTCAACATACATATTCGCCAGGATTTACTCAAGTCACCTTTAGCAAGTATATGGAGTGCCGGTCACATAATTGCGAATATACACACGAATTCAATGAAATGTGTTGAATGGATGTTTACACGTGATTAGTACAGAACAGATCCAATGAAATCAGATGCTCTGACACTCACACATACACAGCAGTGAAAGCTGTTGAGGAAAAAGTTCACTTTCCTGTTGGAGTCACATAATGATGGACTTGTCCACTAATAAGATGCTAAACTCATTGAAAATGCTTCTCTACTGATCGCAATAAACTCACTCAAAACGTTTCTCTACTGATCACAATAACGGCAGCCACCTGAGGACATAAGAGAGAGGGTCACAACCCCCCTACCCAACGTCCCTATAAAGGCTTCTCCAGCTGTCAGCTCAATAATGTCCTGGCAGGTCTACAAGGCTCACTGGCAGACAACCCTGAAACTCCCAGTAATCACCGCTGACAACCATGTAAGAAGCAAAAGAGATTGGGAGAACAGCAGAAGAGAGAATCTGATAGATATAGATGAACTTGGAAATCACTATTGCATCTCACAGACTAGACATGGTGATAAGAAATCATTTGAAAAAAAGAACCCTACCAATTATACAGCTATTACTCCACCTCAGAAAACATGGACTCAAGCTATTTATCCGATACAAATCCCCCATAGTCTATTTTTTTCCACTGCATCAGTTTTTAACATAACCCCTCCAAAAGTCCAATAAATTGTGTCATATCAGACACAGAAGCAATCTTAGCCCCGAGTGAAACTGAAGGAATCCTGCTGAAGTGAAAAGCACCTCTGCTATACTGTAGTGAAGAAGAAGAATTATTTACACTGTTGGCTGTTGTTTTCTACATCACTTAATCACTTAGACAATCAGACTGAAGGGGTAAATAACAGCATGAAATGAACCCCACTCCTCGGGTGGTGACTTGAGACCTTCTTTATTTTTGTAAGTGTATACCTTTCATATTAGTTTTATTGTAGTTAGTAATTCTCAGTAGTAAACCAGCCTTAATTAATAATCAAATAATAAACCTGGAGATTAATCAGTGAATACTGTTTATGGTCAAATAAAATTAAACTCTCAACAAAGGCTGTTTATAGGCGTTTTTTGTTTAAATCAAAATAGATTTTTAAATATTGTGTTTTAGTTGCATGATTTTCCAAACACTTAATCATGCACTAAATCAACACATTTTAGACTTTGGTGATAAATTATTCTAATAGAGCCAAAAAACTTTTCTTTTTAGAGCTCGTATGATGACTGTGTTCAGAACCTACACATATGTGCACATACGCTTCCAACTGGGAATCAGGCTCTAACATATTTTATATTGTTTAACTGAAAGGTGGAACACAGAAGGTAGTGTAAAAGAAGGTATTGCACAGAAGGTAGTGTAAAAGAAGGTAGTGCACAGAAGGTAGTGCACAGAAGGTAGTGTAAAAGAAGGTAGTGCACAGAAGGTAGTGTACAAGAAGGTAGAGCACAGAAGGTAGTGCACAGAAGGTAGTGTACAAGAAGGTAGTGCACAGAAGGTAGTGTAAAAGAAGGCAGTGCACAGAAGGTAGTGTACAAGAAAGTAGTGTACAAGAAGCTAGTGCACAGAAGGTAGCGTACAAGAAGCTAGTGCACAGAAGGTAGTGCACAGAAGGTAGTGCACAGAAGGTAGAACACAGAAAAACAGATGTCATGGGATGTACACAGGCAATTAATAAACCGACTTACCTTTACAAGAAAGAACTCAATCAATCAAAACATGATGACATTAATAATGTGGTGTTATTATGTACAATATCTAACAAAAAGGATTAACAGGACTGCCAACATGTTAACATTTGCCAATACACGCCCACAAAACAGTTCACCCCCAGTCCCAATCGGTGGTTCCAGCCAGTGGAATGCTGAATGTAATCCGAACTGATTAGCTGAACCGACACTGGTGGCAGGCTGGAATTGTAGGCGCGGAGGCACTTCCTAATCTTCATTAAGGCCTTGGCAGCGCTGAGGAAACTCCAGGATGAGGAAGGACTAGGCCCAGCCTGGCCAGCTTCCCCAACACTGCAGTCATGTAGGACCACAGAGACCATCATCGATCACTGCTACACTGTGTATGTAGTCAGTGTGTAAGATAATTAGGGTGCATGAACAGTGCATGTGTGCGTGTGTGTGTGTGTGTGTTTTCTCTCGCTCATTCAGTGCCTGGATCTACACATCCATATTTCAACAAAAGCTTGCCAGGCTGTTGAAGGTGTTGTTTGTTTCAGCTGAAGTTGCGTTTTGCCACTTTGCTGTGTTTCTTAAGTGGGTCAGCCAACCCCCCCCCCCCACCACCACCTCTGTCTCCCTCTCTCTCTTTCTCTCCCTGTATCTCTCTCTCTCTCTCTCTCTCTCTCTCTCTCTCTCAATGCAGAGCTAATTGTGTCCTACCACATGTGCTCTGTATAGCTTCAACCATGCTGCTGCTGGGCCTTTATTCTTCTCCATCATGAATAAATGCTCTTTTTGCTGGGATCTCTGGGCCTGTGTGACAGCAGGGGTGGAGTGAAAGACAATGAGCTCCCTCACAACCTGCCCCCTCTCACCCACACTGCAGCAGGGGGGGAGGGGCTTTAACCTTCTGCCCATACACTACCTTCTCTCACTACCTTCTCTCGCTCCCATTCTCACACGCACACACTCCAACCAACTTGTCTTACACACTACCATACACTGTTCTTAGACTTGCCTTAAGCCTGACGGACTCCCCCAGACCAGAACAGGTCTGATATAGTATATCTGTTTGGAGAGTCATTTCCAGGTCAGCTCACACCGTTGTTCAGCAAACAGACTTGTCAACGAGAGGTTGCTGTTTCCCGTCTCACAGGACTCACCGCTGTCTATCACACCTCAGAGCTGTGAGATTTACCTACTTTCCACCTTTGAGTAATACTGCAGCAAAGTCAAATTCCCCTTAGTCTCCTCAAAGCCATCTATAGCATGACTGGCGGATTAATCAATCCCTGCTAAGAAAGACTTAATATTCTAGTATTAATGGTTGTGCAATTAATATTCTGAATATAGTGATCAATATAATTAGATTACTGGAACGATCTGTAGGGTGAGTAGTGTGAGCTTTTTGCTGGGTTATTTTAAGGCACTAATGACAGTGTGTCTCCATGTGGTGAGAGGTGTTTCACTGACAGCTAGTGCCAGTGTCAAACAGAGTGAGTGTCTGTCTCCTGCCGCCCTCATGCCTCCGGACTGAGCCAGTTGGCTCCGTCGCTCTGACCTCACCCCAGAGCCCTGTTGAATTAGCTTCAACATTAGCATGCTACTTTCCACCCCGCAGCATTTCCCTCTCGCCACGTTGGGTTTTGTCCCGTATTATTGTCCCTCGCGGGCACAATTACGGCGGCCGAGGAGACGCTGTTCTCCAGGGGACCGTTCTCGTCTAACCTCTGTGGTCAAAGGACGCTCTAAGCTGTTAAATCGACTGCTGGGGAGCAGTGAACCCCAACGCCAAGGGTTTTGGCGAGATCAAATGAGCTCAGCGGGGCCACCGGCCGGCGGCATCGCACAGGTGCCTCCCGTAAAGCAGTGGCCTGGGCGAGGAACGCTTCACCAGCTCCGCGCAGACGAAGAGAGAAAAACGGCGCCTGCATGGGGAGTCCTGGCGCGAGACAGAGCACGTCAAGAAGCCATCCTGGAAACCTGTTCCCGAGTTTAGCCTGACGACTTCGCCCTTGCTGGCTGCTGTGAATGGGAGAGCCAATTTAGAACCAAAGCCCTTTCGCTCGGCAGTGTCGGAATGATCCTGTTCTTTTCTCCATGACTGGAGTGTGCTTCAAGCTGGCTAGAGATGAAAATGGCAGGCCTGGCCCGGGCCGCTCTGCTTCCTGCCTAAGCTTTGTGTGAAAAGGGATTCTGCTCTTGCTCTCCGCAGACATGGCTGGTCTTTGTCTATTCCACTACTGCAGACATGGCTGGTCTTTCTCTATTCCACTACTGCAGACATGGCTGGTCTTTCTCTATTCCACTACTGCAGACATGGCTGGTCTTTCTCTATTCCATTACTGCAGACATGGCTGGTCTTTCTCTATTCCATTACTGCAGACATGGCTGGTCTTTTTCTATTCCATTACTGCAGACATGGCCGGTCTTTGTCTATTCCACTACTGCAGGTGGCTGCTAAAGACTAAAGAAACCCCCAGTCAGTTTGCAGATACACCCGCATCACTCAGCACTTCAGACGGGGATTATGGTTATGATTTACACATGACTGATATGTTTAAAAACTGGAACAAGCCATTGAAAATGTCTCTAAAGAATCTTAAGGGATGGACGAACACCTTAAATCTGTGCTCTGCTTATAAGACCAAAATTGTACAATTAATATATTATTTAGTTTTGAGAAGTTGCCTCAAAGACTTTGGATCCTACTTCAGCCCAAATATAGCTGTCAATCATCTCTCTGACACTCACATTAATGTAACATTCATGTGCTACATAATCTTGGTCTTTTCTGTATCTCTACACATAAGACACAGTGCTACGGTACTCAGGAGTTTCTCTCTCCCTTCTCTCTGTGATAGCTTCTCTTTCTTCTCCGAGTGCGTGAAGTTGTGTAGTCTTAGCATTAAAAGATTCTTCTGCCTAATAATTCAGTGACATAAATCAAGAAATGCTGTAAGAATGAAAAAAATTGGTCCAGTCATCTCCAGATTGGAGAAAACTATAGAGAACCACGTTATAGTAGTGACAGACCTGGAGTGATGCATGAGTTGTATTTTTACCTGAAAGGTGCTACTGCAGCTCCTTTGGACAAACATACAAACATTCAAGGAAAGTACGGGTAATCTCTACTCCACATGGCACAGGCACCTGACACATGACACCACATGTCACGGGACTGTCTGTCCTTCAGGAGCATCAATTATTAGAAAGGATCATAAAACACTGTTCATTTACAAAGACCTGAATGTAATCTGAGAAACTACCCTCACATAAATCATCTCTCCTTACGAGCAGGAATACTCAGTATCGTTCTAGAATATAAGAATACTGATTTTTAAAATTGCACTTTTACTTCTAGATTTTAGCAACAAAAGCCTCTGTTTTAATGGTACTTCTCTCTGGAATGAATTTCAGACAGAAACGTTTATTTCTCACTGGGTTCCACTAAGCTTATTTCAATCTATTTTATTTGTGCAACTCGTTGAGGAGGGTTTTTGCATTAACTGGCTATTTATTTTCTGGTTGTTATACAGGCTCATACTTTGTTTATGATTCTGTTGCAAGGTCCCACTGCACATGAGCCCTTATTCTCAACTGGCCTTTCCCTGCATAAACAGGTTTTCATTTGAGTGATTTGATACAAAGTCCAGGGCAACTTTACTAAGGCTTCTTTCTTTCTTGAATTCCAAATCACACAAAGCAAGACGCTGCTTTTCAAGTGCTCAATCACAAGAGAAAATGAAGCCTGAAAACTAGTCCAAGTGCTCTCAACTCCGGTGAGAAATCGGTATGGATTAGAAATAATCACTCCTAAATCCCTCAAATGAGAGATTGGTCCAGGAGAACCCAACAAAAAGCCATTCCATGATTGAGACATCGTTCATGAAGGACAACAGCTGGGCCCTGCGCGTTCTTCAGCAGAGGCTGCTGTATGAGCGCACCCTGCACGCCGTAGAGCTCACAGCTCACAACTGCTTCCAAGGTGTCAGGTTTGTTTTCATTTATAAAGTGAACCTTATGCAACGGTATGCAAGTACAGACAAAGAGTGGTGAAGGACATCCAGAGTACCAGGGTGCCTGTGCAGGAAGTAGCTGGATATTGGTGCTTCTCTGCAGATAAGCGCAACAAACGTGTATCTACTTTGAACTCAGTTCCATTGCTTTTTAGAAATGAAATGCAAACTGACATGTCTGTTTTTTTTTAAGCAAGTCTGCTAGCGCATGTGACCTGTACTTCTCTCCGGAAGCGAAAAGATCTGCAGTTGCTGCAGGCCAGACCGCTGGTTTTGTGGTGACATCTAACTGAGCAGTGATGAAGGCCAAAAGCTCCTGCGCACTTCTTACACAATAGTGATTTTCAAGGCTGGAATCACCATGCAATCAAGAAGTGTTCCCACCACAGGCCTTGAAACCCACACCCTCCGTCCAAACCTTTCTTCAACGCCCCTCCCTCTAAAGCCACGCACACATAGTGTGTAGTGTGTGTGGCTAAGAGATGCCTGCAGGGAGCACCGCCTCCCTATACAGAAGTTTCCTGATTGGTTAATACAGCCAGACCGTGTAGAAAATGTAAGGGGCTGAATAGCGCCCAGGATAGTCACTAAGAACTATTTGTTTGTTCTCAGAAGAAGTGCTTTACTGGTCGTGATAAGGATGCAAACACAGTGCAGCTGAAGTGTGCTTAAAATAAATTGCTCACATCAGCTTGAATATGTCTAACTGAAGTGAACTGTTTATTATCAACAAGCAAAACGTTGACAAAAATGTCTTCATTTTTCTTAAAACGTTGAATGTGTTTCTAAACTGTGTTGGAAACACATGTACAATGTCAGTATGGAAATAAACTTAAAATATAAGACACAATATCACCCTGTATTGTAACAATAATTGTTATTGTAAGTGTTAAGATAGGACTGGTGTGAAACCGTGTACTACCAAGAGTTTTTTTGTTTTATTGTTCTCGCTAGAATAAACCAGAAAAAGTAGCTCTCTCTGAAACAATGAATAATGCTTCTTTAAAGCTTAAATTTCATTACAAAATCAAATTGAGTATTTCTACAGAATATGCGGTTCACATTTCTTTCTTTTAAACATTTATCTATGCGTACCCCATCACTGCATTTCAAACAAGACGTTTTCTGAACTGTTCTGTTTTTCTCAACTACATGAAGAAAGATGTACATTTTTATCTGTTGCAATAGTTCACAACTGCTGTGGTAGATATAGATAAATTTTCAATTAACCTAGAATATACCATTAATAAAAGCTACTAAAAAAGCTATACTGACTTTCATTGGCTATTGGGGTTCACCTCTTCAGCTCATAGTGACAGGCGTGAGATAAAGGAAACTCTCAGGTATCTCAGTGTGTTCTGGGCAAATATCACCTCCACCTCACTGCTCAGGGACCTGGATATCTACACATGGAAGAGAAACCACCGCATCATCAAAAGCAGTGCTTCCAACCATGCAGGAGGCCAGTGGAGAAGGTTAATTCCACCAATGCTTGTTCCCAAGGATCCCTGTGGGGAGCAGCACTGAGGCACTTCCAGACTGACTGTTTACACCAGAATTATGTGACAAAACATCAGACACTGGAATGCGTATTGGATCTACGTCACATAAATCAACTGCTTGTATAAACATCGCCTGAGTCAGACAAATCTGAATACTTGTTTAACGGATTGCATTATTAGAAGACGAATACTTGTTTAATGGATTTCATTATTAGAAAATGAATACTTGTTTTACAGATTTCATTATTAGAAGATGGAGATGAGTTCATGAAAAAAAAAAATGGATCTGCTGGTTTATGAAAGTTCAGTTCAGCAGGTTTTTACTCACCTTTAAAGTCTGCAAAAATACGTACATATAACCCACCTCCCACTGAATATACTGGGTCTGCTGTAGCATGAATTATCTGGAGTGTTCGGAAGCATTTTCGCTACTGGCATCAGATACATAGCACATACGTCCCCTTCCTTAGGAGTAGCAGTTAGATCCTGCCTGGGAGCCAGTTTTGCATTTGAGTCAATGAGGTAAAATGATCATCTTGTACATGAGATTGTCTTATTTTATTCAAGAGAGTGAGTCTAACAAACAGGTAGTCCAAGTTCCATGGCCTTGGTTTTAGATAAAGGGCAAAGCTTCAATAAGCCTCAAGTTCACCTAAAAGCCCAGCGAGCTACACGTTGTGCATTGTAGCGTGGGTGAGTTCACGCGTGTGCACATCGCGTGGGTGAGTTCACACGTGTGCACATCGGACACAAATCACAAGCAATGTAAGCTCGTGTAGTGACTCTGCGACTCTGCTTCCTGTATCTATGTTTTGAGAGCGAAAGGAAAGGGCCAGCTTCTGAGGTGGGAGCTGTGATGCGTCCCTGGATCTGCAGTGGAAGGCTCGTGCAGTGCATGCCAAACAGGCAGAGCAGTGCTGAGCAAAGGCCAGGGAGTCATAGTAACAGCATGTCGCTTGGGCCCAAGCAGCCGCAACGGTCAGCTCCTCTGGGACGAGAGGAGCGCCTGGCATGACCGGCTCCTCTGGGATGGAGCCATGGTGGTCAGCTCCGCTGGGCAGAGGGGAGCGGTGGTCAGCTTCTCTGGGGAGAGGGGAGCAGTCATAGTGGCCAAGTCATCTGGAGAGAGAGGAGCAGTGTCCTGGTCCTGGGGGGGGAGACGGGAACAGCCCCAGTGGGGAGAGATCACAGCTGTCTGTAGCTGCATACAACAGAGAGTGGCACAAGTGGAGAGGAACCCAAACAAGTCAAACATTGATTAGAGGCTCGGGGGAGGAGTGTCAGACGGGTACATCTCGATGTCTGAGTGTTCTTGTGAGAATAAAGGAAGCAATAAAATTTAGAGTAAAAGCAGCCCTGCTGTTCAAAGAGGAGGTCGTCATCAGGTGAGAGAACTGCTGGGGCTTTGCATCAAGATGTCTTACGACCTATAAAAAGAAATGCACAGGAGAAAAAATGAACACATCACTGTTTCATTAAAACCCACTGAACCACCACCTTCGCTTGCTATTTTCTGCCACCGAGACACATTAAATCCTCAGCCAGTATCCACACAGGTGGGTGTCGAAGGACATCTGACATCTAATAAGATTCAATCTCCAAAACAATGAAAAGTGAGGCACTACAGCTAAATGGTATGAGGCTTCCATGACTTCCATGACAGGACTCGTTAATTCGCTTCACTTTGCTACGGGCAATGACTTTCCTGACGTACAGTAGCACTTGATTCCCTTGTCCTGTCACCAGTGTACACGACTGACACGGTTCTCTTTCTAATCAGCTACTCTCTTTTGATACAGATTGTATTAGTGGTTGGTGCAAAGCCTGGGTTTGCCACCCATCGCTTCAGTTGGGTTAAGGCTGGATTCCAGCCTGGACAGTGGTCTGCGGTCTGAGATGAGCTGATGGCTGCAGGGTAAGAACTGCCAACAGTTGGGCTGCTGTTGTTGCAAGCATCAGCCTGGAACAGCTTTTGGGTAATGAACCCCAAGTCACATCCTATCTGCTGGGCTCTGATTGGTCCATAGAGAGAGAGAGAGGGGCTGACAAGCTGGCAACTCAAAGCTCAGCTGTAGATGAAGAGGTCTAAAGCACACAAGTGTGTTACAGTGGTCATCCACTGTGATCTCCCCAAAGCCATCCGACTCATGTTATATTAGTAAGTGCTAAGAAGTGAGAAAGTTGTTCGGTTAAAGCTGAACCCTAGAATATCTCTGACCCGTGTAATGAAATGTCATTTGCTTGGAAGAAAATGAATTCTTATTTCACAAAATCCAGCAGATGTACAGCAAAGTAGGGAAGTACATCCCTCTCCCACCTTTTCAAACAGGTCCCACATTACAGAAGTGTGGTGAGTGCTGCAGATAAGTCAGCCCTGGGTCTCCAGCATTTCCAGCATCAGTTACTGTTCAGCTGAGCATTGGAACAAGAAACATGAGTAGCTGTAGTGGAAAGATTGCTGGTGCTGGGTGGTTACAGCTTCATCCTGGACATTTCATACGTAATCATTTTAAAGTTTTAACTAGAATGATGTGAAAGGTAAAATTCTTCCAGTGATCAGCCATCCTGTGGGTGGATTCAGTTTGTGGCTCAGAGGTGGTCGAAAGAAAATGGTGAGAACTGTGCAAGTAAACAGCTTCAAATGAGAAAATCACCTCCAAAGTCAACACTGGCAAGCAGATCGACATTTCATTATGTGCCAGATACTGATGTGTGTCTCAAATGGCCTGTAACAAATAAAGACCATGATGCACCCTGCTGTGGTCAGCAAAGAACAACCATATGTCCATTGGACAAAGGAGCATCAAAATCATACTGTTAGGAAGTTGTTTGGTTGAATACCTCTAGGTTTCTTTAGCATCACGCAGAAGGATCAAAATTTGATGCAAGAAACCCAGTTTATGGAGCCAATATGTTTGGGGTCAACAGTACAAATCAGTGCAATTAACACCAAAGAAGAGAGGCAAACGTTAACAATGACTGCAAACAATACATTAAAGTGTAATATTAATCCAAAAAAAACAATGACTGTAAACAATACATTAAAGTGTATTATTAGTCCAAAGAAAAAAAACTCCTAAGGATTTTTTTAAAGTGGGTGAGAACATAAATAAGAAAGACAAACAGAGCACAAAGATGTTTCCAGAAAAATATGCAGAATAAGAGAAGGAAAGAGAGAGAAAGAGAGAGAAACAGGTTGTCCCTCTTTATTAACCACCCACAACACCACAGGTGTGAAATCAACCTGTTGGCTTGAACCCACTGCTAGGGAGGTTCACCTCCACATCAGCCCAGGGAGAGGTGCATGGGGGTGGGAACACCATGGAAACCCAATTAAAAAAAATATCAGTGCATTATTTAACAGCAACTGTGCAATACACACACTGCTGCATGGTGCAGCATTCCTATATATATCTGGCAAAATCTATACTCGAATTCATACTGTTGTGAAGGCCAAAGTAGGATCAACCAGATAGGTGTAGGTAATAAACTGGTAACTCACTGCATGCGTAACTCACTGTATGCGTAACTCACTGCATGCGTAACTCACTGTATTTGTAAGCTTCCCATATGAATTGGTGCATTCGTTCCTTCTCATTAGCATATCCAATCAAAGGCCTGTCTGTGCAAGTACTGCATTTGATCCATCTTATCATGCTGTCTCTCCGGAGGAGTAGGCCCCTTTAAACACGTAAAGCAGGGGAAAAGCTCCGCGGAGCACGTCCCAGCAAGTAAAGCTCCAGGCTGAGCTGAGCTCGCCACACCGAGGCGAGCCGCACTCCTATCAGCTCATCAATTAAGCCGCGTGCTAATTGGATTATAAATCAGAGAAGGCGCAGGAAAGAGATGAATTACAGAGCTAGTGATATGAGATGGGGCTCCTCAGATGTGAGGGGTGGGCAATGGTTATTGTTGGAGCAGTAAGTGGCCTATTTCCAATAATGTCAGATTACATAAACATGATGGACAGGGAGTGATGGGGCAGGGAGGGAGTGGCAGGCAAGAGAGAGAGAGAGAGAGAGAGAGAGAGAGAGAGAGAGAGAGAGACAGGGAGGGAGAGAGAGAGAGAGAGACAGGGAGGGAGAGAGAGAGAGAGAGAGACAGAGAGAGAGAGACAGGGAGAGAGAGAGAGAGAGAGAGAGAGACAGAGAGAGAGAGATAGAGAGAGAGGGAGGGAGGGAGTGTGTAGCTGTAGTGTTCAGAGAGCTCATTGACATGGACTGCATGTCTTTCACAAGAGAAAATAATTGTGCATCTGGGGACCAAAGAAACGCTTCGAAGGTGAGAGGTCCGTGAAAAAGAAAGACCAATTGTGATATCGATAATTCCCTTTCTATCTCTCACACACATCTTTCCCCAAATGAATAAAATGAGTCGTGGCCGGGAGTTTAATGAGTCCTGGCCTGGAAGGATGACCCTCTGTTTTACTCTCCACACAAGTCTTTGCTAAAATGTAAAGAGAATATTGAGCAGCTTTTTTTTTTAAACGCCAATTCATCATGAGAGAAAATGAATATTTCACCTGATCACAGATACCCCCCCTCCTTTTTGTAATAGAGTCCCTTCTATGTAATAAAAGTCTTTTGAAAATAGGAGCCCAGGTTCTCACCCAGGCACAATTCTATAAGAAATAATACAACATAAGGGCCGAGATTCTTGCTTGATCTGTATCGATAGTAAACAGTTTAATTGTTTTATGTGTGTCATTGTCTTCCCTTTTGATCGTTGCGGTTCCCATGTCATTAAGCACCTTGAGGTTTTGTTTAGCATTCATTCTGCCGACACCCCAGTCTTGTTCTTTGCTTATCTGTCCTTCATTTGTTCCATCTGTGTCTCAACTCCCCCTTATCTTCTAATACATTTATACCCCATGTGTTTCTGTCTTCACTGTCAGTCACTGTGATGATGTCAGTCACCATGCTCTAGTGTTTCTATATCAGTCCTTGTATTGTTACCTTTGGGTGCCCTGTAAGTTTTCTAGTGTTTTTTGATCTCCTGGTATGTTGACCTTGGGCTTTGTCCCATGGATCTCAACATTGGTTTTTCCCTCAGTAAAAATAAACACAAATCCATGTTTGCATCCTGTTCTCATGGAGGACAGTGATTCATATCGTAGCATATTTACCCAAACACGCAAAAAAACGCCATCAACCAGAGCAGTCCGAGTGCAGTTGGAAGCACGCTCACCTTCTTCAGCATGCCTAACTGCAAGAGAATACGGCAAAACACCCTGTCAGGCTCATCCCAGAACAGCATGTGAATGTACTTCATTGGAAAAAAGCAGTCATTTAAAACAAAGAGACCACCATTTGCAGATGAACAGCTGACATAAACACAAATGGGCATTTGTCCTGCTGGTGGTAAGCATGATGTGCTCACGAGGCGTCTGGGAAGCTACATGGCTCTGCCGTAGAATACAAATCAATTTTGCCTTACGCTGCATCCTACCTGAGCATAATCGATACACGTTACAAATATTACAGGAGGTGCTAAAATATGAAGTAGCACGTCGGGCTGCTCCTCTGATGCAGACCACTGCAGATCACTGGCGCAGAGCCGCAAAGTGGAGGGGCTGTTCATTGCTCCAGTATCAAGTCTGTTATTAGTGGATAATGAACGTAGGGTTAGTGTCTCGCTTGACCGTCTGTCTGGTGCCCGCTGGGTAAAGATGCCTGTTTGGTGCCTCTAAATAAAACTCAGCTGTTGGCAAAGCCGAAGTAGGGTGCTGTGTGCTTGTGGAGTGAACCTTCGCCACAGGCCAGAGGCAGAGGAGAGTACTTAATCTCTGTCTGCAGGGAAGGGGAGAGAGAGAGAGAATAGGAGTGCAGGGGGGGAGGAGGAGAGAGAGAAAGAGCAATAGCGACCTGTGCCTGCAATATCCAATACACATTTTTCTCTCTCTCTCTCTCTCTCTCTTTTCCCCTCTCATGATAAATGACAGGTGTGGATTAGAATACAAAGACCCTTTGCTCAACAAACTCAGTCTCACTCAATAGCTGGTTGTGCAAGCATTAGATGGCCCTCAGGGCTCCTGCCTTGGGGAAGCTCTGGGTGGACACGCCCCTCAGTGCTCCGTGCTATGAGGAAGCTCTGGGTGGACACGCCCCTCAGTGCTCCGTGCTATGAGGAAGCTCTGGGTGGACACGCCCCTCAGTGTTCTGTGCTATGAGGAAGCTCTGGGTGGACACGCCCTTCAGTGCTCCGTGCTATGAGGAAGCTCTGGGTGGACACGCCCCTCAGTGCTCTGTGCTATGGAGAAGGCCTGGGTGGACACGCCCCTCAGTGCTCTGTGCTATGGAGAAGTCCTGGGTGGACACGCCCCTCTGTGCTCTGTGCTATGGAGAAGCTCTGGGCGGACACGCCCCTAGGAGATTTCGCAAGAACGTCAGAAAGATGCCTGGGTGAGGGATAAAAGCGTGTGCGTGTGTGTGCGAGCGAGCAAGATGGGGCCAGAGCAGACAGGCACGTCGGTGAGCCCTGGGCTGATCCGGTGAGCTGGGCTGAAATTAGGGTCTGGCTTAGGGCTCCTCCTTCCTCGGCACGCCACTGTTCATATGCCTGGCACGCAGGGCCGAAAGACAGGGGTCAAGTGGGGTGATTTCTCACTCCGCTGCCTTTTATTGGCTATCAACTGTGGGCCGGCGCATTTGCCAAGATGAGACTGAAATCCAGGAACACAAAAGCTGGTTTCAGTTTGACCTCCACCGGCGCACCGTATTTCTCACAGCAAACGGAATGACCACTGCACAGCACTGCTGTTATACGACTAGCTTATCATGGCGAGGCCTCCTCTGATGTGAAGCCACACAACTCCACGAGCCACTTGTAGATAAAACATGTGCAGTGCAGCGTGGCCTCCGTCACACCGGCAGCAACCATTTGAGATGTAAGCTCTCTAAATCAGTTTATATGAGTGCATTTGGCCTCTCTAAAACCAAAGTAATACAGGAACCACTCAGTAAATCCATATGTGAACACTTATCGCATAAAGAAGATCCATTTCCCTTTTAAAAGCTCTCTGTAGAGGGAAAACAGAACCAGGTTCAGGCCAGTACATTCGTGCCTGTCAACATGATGAGCAGTTTCACATTCATGTCTAAGAGCTCAGATGCTATATCTTCCCTTCATATATGTCCTTCCGTCCTGAACACACTCCATTCACCTGAGACCTGCTCCTTTTCACTCTGTGAACTCTTGTTTTTTTAATTAAAAAACGAAACGGACAGAGTTTGTTCACAGGGGAAAAAATTAAGTTTGAAATCTATAAGTAAACTGTTGATCTTTGCTGTATAGCTATGACACTGATGCCAAACAAACTTGGGTTATTGTGCTCATAGAGAGAAAAGAGTCATAGGTCAAAGAAGCCTGATGTACAATTATTTACTTCTTAAAGGGCAGAGACTGGCCTCTGTTCGCTCCGTTTAATCAGCTGTTCCCAATGTTCTCAAAAGAGCATTTCGGACTCAACATGTTAATTATTGAAAATCCAAGTCGAAACGAATTGATTGACAAGTGGGCTGAAGTGAGGAAGCAGCGTGTGAGTCTCCAAGGAGTTATTAAGTCAACACACAGCTGCCAGTTTACTCCGCTCAACTCTCTTATCGCGTCAAAGAGAGCCAGTCTGACCTTAAAGGATCAATGTGGCTAAATGTTACATTACAATAAGCCCGCTATATAGCCAGTTCCCTCTAGGCCTGTCAAAGAACTGCATAGGTACACGTCGAGCCGACTAGAGAACACATCTGACAGTGACTGTCCGCGAGCCAAACTCTGTTAACTTGTGAACGGGCGAGGCCAGCTCTAACAACTGGTCAAAGGGGGCGGAGTCATCCGCACGACGGCCCGGGTGTGCGTGGTTTGGCTCTGTCCCGGTTCCATTCGTTAAAGACCTCTGTTCGTTTAGCCGAGCAGGTGGTGGGAGCTGCAGCGTTCTCGGCGGAGATCACGTCGCTGACATGCGCACCAGAGCTGTGACAGTTAAGACTCCTTCTGCATCTCTCCAAGCGCTCTAATTAAAACGAGCCCTTCGCCTGTCAGGGAGGAACGGGAGCTTATCAGCTGCTGTAGCAGACAGGCGGGCGGGTGGGTGTGCCGTCAGAACCAAGGCGCAGCAGAGCGAGGATCCAGCCGTACCATCCTGCCCCCAGTACGTCCCCCATAAGGCCCCTGCTGTTTACTGCTGGTTCTGCCTGTATCGTACACGCCACAGAATGGCTGGGGGCACGTGGAAGTCTTTGAAGGCAGATGGCCAAGCCAAGAAGGCTATCAGAGGAACAGATCAAATTAAGCCTTGCATGTATGGAGGACACGCGTGATCCAGCTGGGAGAATAAATTATCTCTCCACATGGCCCACTATGTACTGTGGCTCAAAAAAGCCCAGCGAAACCCAGTAAAAGCCAGCGACTCTGGATCCTGAATGTAATTACTGCTATTGATTTACAATTGACTGCAAATTTCAGCCATTAATTAAACCAGGGTCTAGGCGGGAAAAGCTGGTAGCCAAATAAACCTTTCTCAGAGGGCAAGGAAGCAGAGGAGAAACAGAGTCAGGGCTCATTGATCAAACAGCAGTGAAGCAATGTGTCTGCAGGTGTTCAGATATGGTCTTTGTTGTAAGTCAGAAACCATCTTTTCTGCTGGAGCGTTAGCACAACCCAAACGAAACAAGAACCGACTTGCCGATGCAGGTCCAGCGGATCATCCATCACGAGGAGAAACTCACAACGCAGTGCCTTTCCAACACGATTATTCTGCTGCAAACTGAACTAAAAGTTTTACAAATCAAGTTTTACATGCATACTTTTTAATTTACATCCAGCTGTACCTCAGAGGGCTCAGACAGGCAATATATGGAAGAAGCCAACAGTCTAGGAGAAAAAGATTTGGGTACGGGCTCCCCACAACATCAGCGTCCCCTCTGGCCTCTCCTTCCTGGCACAGGTGAAGGTGTTAGCGGAGCTTGGCATTGCCCATTGAGCATGCAGTAATTAAAGCCTCCCCTTGTGGCCCCCTCCATGCCACTGGGTGATGCCAGGGGATTCCTCCACGGGTGGGGTGGGTGGAGGGTGGGTGGGTGTGGGGGTAGAGACCCCGACAGCAATCAGCATTTTCCAGGAGGACCGTGCCTCTTCCTGTCCCCACTCTGCTTTGATGTCAGCTTGAATCGAAAGGCAGGGAAAATTACACTCAATGGGATCTCAGAGTATGTAAGTCAATGTTGTGAGATGAGCTCGGAGGGTAATTTTTGAATGTTTTTTTTTTATTATATTCTTAAACATGTTGACAACATTTGGGTATTAAGGCAATTTTGTACATTGGAAATTATACTTTGATGCTTTTGCCTTTCACACGGATTGGTAATTTCAACAAGTGTCGTCAACTTGAAATTCCCCCTTAGAAGCAGCCTGCAGCGGAGTTGTTAGTATCTACAAAACCGTGTTCACATTGAAAATGAAAACAAACGCTCCCCTGCGTGGTCATACGTTACGTTTATAACACGCCTCATCTAATCTGACTAAATCATGACTTTAATCGGAAGAGTCATGAAAATGCGATTTGGAAGTTTGGACGTTCAGATCGTGTGTCTTGCTTCTGCAGCGAGTTATTACTCAATCCATCAGAACAGGATTAGTGACAGACATCTTAAAAATTGGCCTCTCACCAGAATTCCCTCCACGACTGCAGCGAATTCCATCGAGCTGAGAGAAGGTTCACTCAACTCAACCAGCTTCAGAAAAAAAAAACACACTTTAATGCATGACACCTTTACCATAGAGGGACATCGTTTTATGTGCAGAAAACATCCTGTACCTGAGCCTACCACTCCCCTCTCATACATATAGGACTTTCTATATAAAAAGACTCATTCCGTAAATAGTCTTGTTAAATGAAAACTGTTGCAGGCTTTTGGGCTCATGCCTCCTCTCCCTCTGAGGCTTTTCGCACTCCTTCCCAATGAAATTCTGACATCATTTAAGTGCCACTTCCTGCCAAATCACCTGCCAGGCCTGTGTTCAGAGCCAGACTGCCGTCTTTCTCGCCAGCATAATCATCCGTTCGGAGTGTGTGTGCGCGGACATGTGGCGGCTGAAAATGACTGCTTTTATCAGCTTTCTAGGCATGTTCCTTTTAAAGCAAGGTATGTGTGGCCTCCAATAAAGTGCAGGCCCGGGTTAATGACAGGTCTGGCTACACGCCCGGATGGAACAGAGAGGGAAAAGGAGAGGCAGAGCACTCAGCCCCGTGCAGTGGTGTGTGTGTGTGCAGAGCACTCAGCCCCGTGCAGTGGTGTGTGTGTGTGTGTGTGTGCAGAACACTCAGCCCTGTGCAGTGGTGTGTGTGTGTGCAGAACACTCAGCCCCGTGCAGTGGTGTGTGTGCGTGTGTGTGTGCAGAACACTCAGCCCTGTGCAGTGGTGTGTACGTGTACAACACTCAGCCCTGTGCAGTGGTGTGTATGTGTACAACACTCAACCCTGTGCAGTGGTGTGTATGTGTACAACACTCAACCCTGTGCAGTGATGTGTATGTGTACAACTCACCCCCGTGCAGTGATGTGTATGTGTACAACTCACCCCCATGCAGTGATGTGTATGTGTACAACTCACCCCCATGCAGTGATGTGTATGTGTACAACTCACCCCCATGCAGTGATGT